>JAHWFP010240798.1:7235-21211 GCA_023313725.1 Lithobius niger
CCGTGATGCCTCCCAGGGGTTTGGGCAAAAAGTTCTTATAGATCAAGCTAAAAACATGAAATTGGGTGCAAAAGTCATTCTTAGCAGCATAAAACGAATCAGCCATGGAATAGACCCTCTTATAACAGTTATTTTAAGGTGATTACAGTGTTCTTTTCTGCATTATTCTTGCTGAAACAAGAAAAAAAAATAAGGGATTTTAGTATTAAAAAACGCTTAAGCGTATAAAATACGGATGTAAGCCTTAAAGAACTTAAAGGAACAGATATTAGAAAAGACATGTACGCCATCAGCGTCGCACTAATACGTGTAAAGGAAGCTCCAGCTTGTTTTTTGGGTCGCTGGAGATTCTTTTACACGTATTAGTGCGACGCTGATGGCTTACATGTCTTTTTCTAATATCTGTTCCTTTAGGGCTTTAAATTTTTTAAGGCTTACATCCGTATTTTATAAGCTTAAGCGTTTTTTAATACTAATCTAGTTAACTTCCTAATCTATATGAAATGAAATGAAATATGCTTTATTTTCAATTTTCAAATAAAGAATGTACACAAAAAGAAGACATGAAGTGTTTTGGAGCCCGGAGAAACAATAAAAAAATACCAAATAAAAAAAAAAACAAATGTAAAATAAGAAAATAAAAACTGATTAACACTGTAAAAATAAAGAGTACACATTATACAGTTTAAGACAAAAAATCTAAAAAAATTAAGTAAAGCAAATAAAAATAAAATAAGAACACAGGAAATCCAAAAAATAAACCAAGAAATGAACTGCAGAAAAAAGAAAGAAAGAAAGACTTTGTTAGTATAAAATAGAAGAATTATTCATCACTTCTGAAAAAAAATTCTTGCGAAAGAGACACACTAGTGGCAGTTCTAATATTTATTAAGATTGAATTCCAAATCCTTGAAGTTTGACCCGCTAATGACAAGTTACTTATTTCAGCCCGGTTAAAACTTGTGTGACAGTTTGAAGCATTTCGAGTGTAGTAAACCACACCCACCTTAAGAGGGGCAAAAAATTCTTGCATAGCATCCCCAAAAACAAAAATCACCGGAAAAAAATTCCTCGTGATGGATTTAATAGTAAAGTTGTTTACCGTGTACTATAAAATGTTGATTATTAATTGCGTGCAGGCATGATTGAATGCCACCTTCCACACAGAAATGTTAATGCATAAAGACAAGCTGCACAAAACTGTATACAATTGAAATCTATAAAAGTAGGACAGTTGTTAAATTGCATCTTCTTATTGCCAGTAGTAATGCAAGTTCCTTATTTAATATCGAGCATTTTTCGAAAATCACAAGTAGCGTTCCGAACTGAAATAAACGTGATTTCCCATTCCCTAGGACAGGTCTACCCAATTTTTGCATTATTATCTGCTTTAAGGCGAAATTTCCTGGCAGTTAAAAATCACTGGTGTTCCCAACCAATACTCCCAATGATAGCTTGATCCGGGCAGTCCAGGTGCAGTGAGTGCATGTGCAGTGTGACAGCCAGCAACTGTTAGGGCGCGTTTACGCAACGACTCGCCTTTGCATTCTCGCAGCTAGAACTCAATCGCGATGGCAAAGGTGACATTGCCATGGTAACAACGCTAAATGGATTAGCTAAAGCCGACATCGTTTGAGTAAATACTTGCAGTCTTATAATCCGTGCCAATAATATAAAGAATTCTTCATGACGAAACAATTTTCCTAAACGCTTCTGAACTCACGTTATTTGCTGTTTTCGTTGCGAGGCGGCAGACATAAAACCGCCGCCATGTTGGAATTTGAGGTGATTTCTAGCTTCTAGCTGCGAGAATGCAAAAGCGAGTGGTTGCATAAACGTGCCCTTAGGGTGGATGTAGTGGCAACAATGAAGGGATGAAGGGTGGGTAATTTGGTAGGTATTCTAGGTATAAAAACAGATTTACCTATTCAGCCTGGGAAATGGGAAATCACGTGTTGTTATTCCAAAATACCTTCCTAGTTAATTTTTTTGCATCGTTACCGTTGTCTCCAGACATTCCAAGTTACAGACATTGTCCACTTCTTTATCCGCATCGGCAAAATAAATGCGCTTGTCTTTCTCTTGAATGTGAGGGTTTCTGCTTTCTCCGGAGGATCAGGCTTGTCGGACATTCCGTAAGGAATGGGTTTTCCGAAGGATGACGATGCTTCATCCCACATATTGCGCCTATACGGTGAAGAGCATGGCGCAGGGCCTTGTCCAGCGAAGGGTATGGTGAAGAACAAGTGTCTGCAGAAGGGCATCTTCCCGACAAAGCAGAAGCGAAAGGTGATGGTGTGGCAATGGGGAAAGCTGACGTGAAGGACATCCATCCAACTTGGGATACATCACTTACAAGTGTGGACTTTCCCAACGGAGTATAGTGCCAGATTTAAGAGGAGGAGAATCAAGAACCAACTTTACTTTTTTTTTAAAGGTGCCAATGAGCCGGCCTGGCTGCCTTCCCTCTGACTTTGGACATGGATGAGTCCAATCCTTTTGAAGTTGGTCTTACAAACTTCGACAAACTGAACGGTGGACAGTTGTCATTGTGATGTTCGGCCTTTGAGAGTCCCTTCTCGACGGCACCAACACACATGAGGATTTGTCTTTCCCTGAGTACCCTTGCATAACTCTGATCCATGCTTGTACTACCCGCCTGAAGACTTCCTGTAGTTGAACCAGCTTCATGGTTAGGCCATGGAACGAACTTTAATTACAATTAGTCTTAGAATTGTATCCATCATTTGTGAAACACGTTTATTACCAATACACCATACAAGGTTGAGTACACTTACTCAAGGTCGACTACATGAGTGGTTGGTCACATTGCTCTTAGGCTATTAGTCTCTCGCAACTACACAACAGGAATTCGTCGTACTAGATCGCTTGAACCTAACACAAGCGTTGAGACCGCCTGTTCCACGAAACCCAAACATACAACAATTCCTCAACACATTTCCTCAGCATTTCCCAAGGTTGGATGGTTCCAAGATCGCGTGCAAAAGCTCTTTACCTCTCGTATTGTTTGTTTTAAACGACCGTTATGCGCCATTCATCCCATCAACAATTGAGAACGCAGATTTGCAAAAATCTAACTTACAGAGTCGAATCTGAACGAGAGTTCCGCCCTCGGTTCACTCTGGCAGCATAAAAGTATCAAACAAGCAAAAACCCTAATTGCTCCAATACTAAGTAAATGCTTCATCGGCCCGTTCCTTGATCGAATCATTAATGGAATGCTGTACTTAAAGAGGAGCTACTCTTGTAATAATATGCGAAGTAGGGTGCTGTAGGCCTATGTATGTCAACCACCATCACCACCGGGATTAATCTTTGCGGTTGCCTTGTATTTTCTGATGTAGGGAGAGTGGTCTGACGGAAGACAAAAGCATCCTCTTCGGTGGTTTTGTGTGTCTGTGTGCGAAGTGAAGGTGACGTCTCATTCTCAGTAGGCAGCTTGAAGGATGTCGGTGAACGATGTTGTTGTAGGTAGCCCAAGAGGTGGAGAGCGCTCTTACCTTATGGGTGGTCTTCCTAATGTCTGTTGCTGAAGATTCATCTCGAGTTTTCGTAGGCAAAGATGGGAAGCGAAACCAGGAAGCCATCATGGATAAAGTCGTCTGTCCTCTGCTGACTGTAGATGAGGAATAAATCCTTATATGCTTTTCTTCATGTCGGATACAGAGTAGCATTCAAGTAGAAGAGTAGTGCTTTTGTAGGGCATTGCAGCTTCACTTCTTCGTCCTCAGCCAGGGAAGCTAGTGCTCCACACACCCCGCGTAAGTGCCACTTCAGTTGAACTGGGGTGTGTGGAGTGTCAGTGCTTTCCACCTTTACCCATCAATGCTGTAGTTTTGATGCGCTCCCAGCCAAAGTCATGGTGCCAGAAGGAGAGAGGGACAATTTTGCTAAGTAAATCCCATCGGAAATTCGTATGTTCTTTTACATGCCACATTCAACATGAGCATGAGACATCACAGGGCTCTTCCCAAAAATGCCAGGGGTGGCTGAGGCCGGACACGAACCAGGGACCTTTGGCACATGAGACGGTCATGCTAACCATCAGACCACCTTGCTTCACTTTACCCTTCTATGCAGGGGACTTACTGCAAGAAGGCTTGCTCCATTCGGGGGTTTGTTCTACATGGCACTGAGACCCTCTTCCGTTGCTGCGACCCCCTGCAGCGAGAAGATCCATGAAAGGGCAGCTCATCAAATGATTGCATTTTCCTTTCTGTTGCTTTTTCTTCTGTGGTGTTTGCGTAGCGGGAGCTGCTTGAATTCAGCACTCAGTGAAGGGCCAGTCTTTATAATTTTTCGTGTGAAAAGGGTAGTGCCTCGTTGAACGGAAGCATATGGAAAGCTCTTGAATCTTCGTCTGATTGCAATCTACTCGCAGAGCCGAGGACAGCGACTCGATGATGCGGCATGATGTTGACAACTCCTCTCACAGTTGATGGCTTCAAGCATTCAGTCCCTAGAAGCATCAATGCATCTTTTAGTCTCTTGATTGTGATATCACGAGCGCAGCCCAGTTCGGCAGTGGCTTCAAGGCAGGATGTGGCCGCTTTACACATGTCGGCGTCGTGGAGGCTGCTCGGATTCCCATTCGCGGATGTTCTCAAGCGACTTGAAATTCTTGTAAGTGATGGGCATTAACTTGGGAACCCAGAGTGCGGTGCCAGATTTAAGAAGAGCAGAATCAGGAACGAAATTCGCTTCATCGAAAGGGGAGAACTGAGCTGGCCTGACTGCCTTGCCTTTTACTTTGGAAAAAAAGACGTGTTCGATAATTTTGAAGGAATTCTTACAGGGCCATCACGTTCAAGGGGAACTTCATTTTCCCTCAAGAGACCCCCATGGCATAAGAAGGATCTAACTACCAGAGAAGATTGCGGCTGGCTGTTCTTTACAGGTGCTTGCTTGGCTCTATCGGCGAAGTAGGTGTTTGTGCAAAGTCCACGGTTTTAAGAAGTACTTGAAGAGGCTTCGGGTGGTAGTAAAGAAAAATCCATGGAGTTATCCTCAAAAATAAGAGGAGCAGAGAGTTCCATGAGCAAGGGGCATGCTGAAACCCTTGTCTCAGACATTCTAAGTCACAGACATTGTCCACTTCTTTATCCGCATCGGCAAAATAAATGCTCTTGTCTTTCTTTTGAACGTGAGGGTCTCTGCTTTCTCTGGAGGATTCAGGCTTGCCCTAGGCATTCTGTAAGGATGGGCTTTCTGTAGGATGAAAATGCTTCGTCTCGCAAATTGTGCCTACATGGCGAAGAGCATGGAGTAGGACCTTGTCCAGCAAAGAGTATGGTGAAGCACAAGTGTCTGCAGAAGGTCATCTTCCCGACGAAGCAGCAATGAAAGGTAATAGTGTGGCAATGGGGAAAGCTGAGGTGAAGGGCACGATCCAACTTGGGAGGCATCACATACAAGTGTGGACATCCCCAACGGAGTATAGTGCCAGATTTAAGAGGAGGAAATCAAGAACCAAATTTGTTTCGTTGAAAGGGGCGAATTGAGCTGGTCTGTCTGACTTCCCTTGACTTTGAAAATGGATGAGTCCAAGCCTTTTAAAGTAGGTCTAACAGATCCATCACGTCCAAGGGGAGCTTCATTTCCCCTCAATAGACAGCTATGGGTAGGAGGGATCTGACCACGAGTGAAGGTTGTGTCTGGCGGTTCTTTTCAGGTGCTTGCTTGCCGCTTGGCTCTGTCATTGAAGCAGGTGTCTGTGCAAAGTCCCTGGTTTTTAGAAGTAAGCGATGCTGCTTTGGGTGGTCGTAAACAAATCCGTGGGATGTTCCCAAAAATAAGAGGCTCAGTGAGAGTCCGACTGGTGATGAATGGGTGCCTGTGCCACTGGAGGGATGACTGTGGCAACTTGAGTTTACCATAAACTTACTTATATTTCTGATAGTGATGTACCATCCAACCATCACTAGGTGGTTTGGGGAATTGACGTAAACTCCACATGCAAAGATTGCGGTGAGTCACGGGAGTTTTTGCTTCTTTTATTATGCGACTATCACTTTGGGATTCAGCGTCCATTTTTTACAACATCCTTTATGTCTTCAGGATCACCTTTCTTGGTTGATTTTTTATAGTTTTATTGAATATTTTCTTGGGTGGAAGGTGGGTGGGGGGTAAGAAAAAGGATTGACAACGGCAGTGAAGGAACGTGAGTGGGTAAGAAGGAGGGGGTCACTAGTTCGAAAACAATCCGAAATAGGACACTCGTATTTCTTTGGGGACGAACACAGTACCCTAGGGGTGCCACAAGACTGTGGCAGCCAAGGGATGCCTGTTCCATGGCACTATGGCCAGTCCGAGCCTGGCTCAGTGAGTTCCATGGGCAAATGCGTGCTTAAATGCTTGTCCCTGACATCCAAATCCACAGACTTTGTCCACCTCTTCATCCGCATTGGCAAAAGAAGCGCTCTTGTCCTTCTTGAAAGTGAGGGTGGTAGCTTTCTCTCGTGTATTTATGACCGTAAAGTAATGGTTTTTGGTTTAAGCTTAAGAGAGCTAAAGTATTTTTGAAACCAGCATTGGGATCGTATCACAGCCTGTAAACCTTTCAAAGGGAAGGTTCGCACCATGAAGGGAACAATGAATTACGTACTTATTACTCTTTACAGGGGTAACAGCCAAGCCATGAATGTTGAATTCATAGCTAGTATCAGAATCGGTATTTGAACCTACATCCTTTGAACTAGAAGTAACACTATCGGGTTGCCTTCAATGTAATGTGCACGTTTACCAAATTTGTGGTCGCCTCTCTTATGCTGGCCCGAATTAAACTTTTTGTGGGAATCCGGTTGCTTCTGTAGGTTGCCAGAATCTTTAGATTTACAGACTCTATGTAAGTGACCTTGAATTCCGCAGGAATCACAGGTATAATTCCTAAACTTGCAACTATAGGGCAGTTATGTCCTCACGAGCCACAGCAATGACATATAATCCTCTTTTCGGAAATCCCAGCTGCTGTTTTAATTTTGAAGCTGTTGGAAAAAGCTAGCTTTAAAGCCTAAACATTCTTACCGGCTGACTCTGCTGCTAAAGCAATTTACATGCTTCGTCAAAAGTGATGTGAGCTATCGCTAAAAATTCCTTCTGTTCTGCCGGCACGGATCCAGAGGGAACCGATGGGAGCATTCGCTCCTCCTAAAACCTTTAAGAAACCGAAGCAAACCAACGAGCTGATGATGCTATTTTTAAAAATCACTTAGAACTTCACTTATCTCGAATCTTAGTAATACAATTACAGTATATTGTTATATTAAGAATTCTATTAATTTTTTACCATCATGTTTTCAAAAAGTTACCGAATTTTCGATTTAACAGAAGAAGCGCAGAAAAAAAAAAAGAAAGCTCGAAGAAAAAGCCAAGCACGGGCTTTCCTGCGCAGTACCCCAAATTATAATCATATTTGTTATGATGTAGGCCTAAATTTGTTACGTCTAGAATTCTTTTGTGAACAGACACTGCTGGTTTAAAGAAAGAAATGCTTCGTTTACGACTAAAATAAAAAAGAAAGCTTTGCAGAATTCTTCAAATACTCCAAAACCCTTAAAAAAACCCATCACCTTCGAGGTCCGCCTTTCTCCCATTCCCCATCCCTATCCCGCAGCAAGGGCCAACCGCCACCTGAAATCTGGAGCTGGAACCACTACCGACAAATATCAGTGTTCTCAAGCCCTAGCTGAACTGGAATTGGCCCTCCTAAATTGCTCCTCCTGGATCCGCTACTGCTGTTCTGCGTAAATTCAGAAGAAATCGCAGCTATTAATCTTTCTCCTATAAAGCTTCATTAATGAATGTTTCAAACATACAGCGAGATAATCGTTTAATTCCGCCTATGGAGCTAGCCACAGACTCACTAGATTGTGATCACCTCTTCTGAAGCGAATGGTCTGGACTCTGGAGCCTAGGGGTGTAACGGGGATGGCATGGGAGGGCGCGCAAGTACGAAAATATTGTTATAACCATTGTTAGTATTGTCGGCATCGTCTCTCATTGGACGGCCAAAGTTCGGACAATGACAACGTGTATACTGACGTGCGTGCCTAGACACACACTAATGTATCACGATAAATCTAGACAACGTTGCCAAAGAAATTGTATTCACGTCCAATTCACGAAAAAAAAATCACTAAAAACAAAGGAAAACAAACAAAGCCAAAAACTGGTAAAGAGGCTACCAAGTTGAGAGTAGTTCGACCTTTCAAAGGAGTGATATCAACACATGTAAACTAACTAAATAAAACAAATTACAATAAACCAAAAACCTATAAAGAGGTAACTAAGTTGAGAATTGTTCGGCCTCTAGGCAAAAGGTAGTATCAAATTGTTGAAAATCAATTCCTTGTTGACGTGCTACTTTATTACACATCTGCACGGTAGTGGAGTTGAGTCTAATACACAATTAAAAAAAAAGGAGTGATATCATATCAAAAACCAAAATTGGTAAAAGGGTGCACCTAGTTCCGAATGGTTCGGCCCTTCAAAGCAGTGATATCAACACACCAAAACATTCGCCAACCTAATCGCACCGAATAATACTTTGGACTTTAAATGAAAACTTGAACACTGCTACCGAAAGTAGCAATGTTCTAGTAAGTTTTAATTTAACCTTCGAAACATTAAGCGGTGCGATTAACTTGGTGAATGTTTTGGTGTGTTAAGGGGCGAACCATTCGAAACTTAGCGGCCCCTTTTACCAATTTTGGTTTTTGATATGATGCATTTTTACCAACACCAACACTTGACAATAGTGTTGGAACCGTCTTTATTGCTGGCGTGTCATTAGCTAATAAATACACCTTACACCTTGCTATGTATACAAAGAATCGGTTTCGGAATCAATTTTATGATTCAAAACGTTTTGACTCCATGCTTAAATAGTTTGCAAGACAATTATTAAACAATAATAACAGTAAGATTATAAATCTTAGCTACACCAGTGTATAGGTAACGTCACAGACCTTGAAATGCAGTAATGATTTAAAGATTTACAATTCTTAACAAACGACAGAATTACATTTTTGAAATGCTAGTAATTAATAGTAAACATTAATTCACATGATGATCTTTCAATAAATCAATAAATTAATTTACCATTAGAATAAGCAATGCTATAAACCTTAAATAAGTTACGCGTACGAAACGTAAAGCATTATAATTTCAGAGTAACTTTTAAAGATCCAATAAATCAATCTTGATGTTTTGTTAGAAATGTTGGTGATTTTAAGCAAAGTATGGAGTTCATAATTGTCTTACTGTTTACCTTTATTGATTTTCGTGCTGTCGGAATGTCCGAGCTCGATCCTTAAATAAAAAAGTCATTCCGGTCCAGCAAAACATTTATCTGCTACAATCCTTTTTGAACAGTTGTAAACACAAAAAGAACTAAGGTGAGTTGAGTTAAATTGAATTGACCTACCAATTAATGAATTATTCTTGAATTGTCCATTTGTTACCTTGTTATTTTAGTGATTTAAGGGTGAAAGTACAAGTGTACATTTGCGTTTAAAGGTGCGTCCTCGACCTCGAAATGCAGCTATCCAATGATAAATAATTGTACCCAAATTCTATTGTTCAAGTTCTATCTCAACTTTAAATTAAATTCTATCGGCATTGGTTCTCTAGTTGTTTTTCTGTTTTTGACTGTCTAAACAAAACTAAAATATAAATGCAAAAACTTACTCGGTCTATTTGCTGAACAAGCCTTCAAAAGTCTATGGGGCGGGGGCAAATCGCCGCTCTGCTCCCCTCCTCCCCTCCTAGCGCCACTGTGGACGTAAGCAAACAGTGCGTTCATCACGCTTACTGTACGAAACGCTGTACAAAATGGGTTGAAGTAACGCAGCTTTAAATGTTATAGAATCATTTTAAACGCAACCTTGTCGTTTTTTTCAAAAACGAAGCATGTTTTCCTTAAAAACTAGTGGTAACTTTTTCGGTGTGGAGTGCAACTTATGTAATTTGGCTACAGGAAATTATCTGCAGACGGTCTCCATAAGCATACAAAAAGCCTACTTTTTTTGTGGGGATGGAGCGGGTCACATTATTTTTGGGCGTTGAGTGTGTGGGGGGGGGGGGGGGGTTTTTTTTTTTGTTTGGGGGGGGATCTCCTCAAAAATTTGGTTGTCAATTTTTACAGCCCAACCCCCCCCCCCCCCCCCCCCCCAACCCTACCGTAAAAACGACCGTTCCCGTACATTACTCTGGTACAATTTTTCTCGATCCTCCACATCAAGTACGGCCCCAAAGGTCTATTTACTTACCGTTAGTCTTTCCCTTGCTAAATATCCGTTTTAAAATGTGGCGTCTAGGAGATTTGCTGTTGAATAATTGCTAACTTTATTTACTGTGTCCTACGCGTATATGATGCGTTGCGTGCTTACAATAATCAGGACGTTTCATCTCTGTGTGTGCATATACTAATTTTGTAATAATTACTATGAAATCAAAAATCTGAAAGTCTAATGCGGTAAAAATTAAATTTAATTCTTCCAATAGATCACCGAAGCAAAATTATAAGACATTAGTCTAGAAAATTATAAATTGTGATTTTAAAATACGAGAATCAGTCCGGTTTGTGACGACACAATTAATGCGTTCACGCTGGTTCGTCTATAAGGCGCAAAGCCAACTGAGATAGTAGCTTCGTTTTTCGCTGCGAGGAACGAAGCTACTGTCTCAGTTGACCTTGACAATCGTAAATGCGCGAATGCTATTGGCGCGTAGGTGTTATAAGCCAGGCGGTATGTTGCTTCATATCAACTGGCGTGGAGCCAAGAAGCGCGAGTTTACAGCATAGCCCATGTAGGACGTGTATGCATTTATACGGTTCTGGTCTCACCGAGCCTCCGCTAGTTAACTAATTTTTTAAGAATCCAATTTTTTTAAATTACGTATGCCTGTTGCTATGCTAAACAGGACTTGAAAATTCCTCTAACGTTTGACTTAGGCTATGTTTTAATGAGTGTGTTTTTTTTTATTTATTTTTTATTACATGGCTTAGGCGCCAGTGAATATACCCCACCCCACGCATAATTCGATCTACACCCACCAGCGTTGATGTTGAATATATGCAGACAGTGACTCACGGCAGCAATTGGTCACGTATGTACTACGTCGCCACAATATGACGTCACGGTCGCCTTCGTATTTTTTCAGTCCCACTTCTTCCTAATTTGGAGGCAAGCCGCAAGCTGAAGATCGACCTCTACTCTACTTCTCGAACGTGGAGATTCGTCAGCAGCCTCTCGCGTCGCGTTTGAGGGTCGAAATAAGTTAGCGCTCACCAGAAACAGAATCGCGTAACTACACGTGCTGTAAAAACTAAATTTAAGCCCATGCGTAAATATGTGTACGGTATGTCGTGGATTTTTGGTTGGTGTACATGTGATACCCTGTGATTTGGAAAGCAGGATAAGCAAAGATTAAGAAGGAATCTGGTTTCAAGGGGCTCTAAGTATTAACGACCATGGGGAGATTGAGTAAGGGCGGTTTCTTTGTCATTGTCAATGTCATCGTAAGCTTGCTCACTGCAGTACTGGCGCCCGAATCCAATTCGGAAAATTCAAAATTCCTTGAAAATGTCCCAGCTGTTCTTAATTTAAAACAAGCCACAGTAATAATTAATGAAAGACGGAAAAGCAGAAATGAGTTCGAACCAATGCAAGACTTATTTGTAACCTTTCAAAATTAATAAAGGAGTATACATTTTAATAAGAATAAAATCTCGCAGAAAGTACAACAATAAATTATTAAACTAAAAAAAAAAATCCAAATAGCTAAACATAAAGTTTAAAACAACAATTTTTTCTTTATTTGTAGCCTTTTTTTCTGGGCCGCACCTATAATTACTTTTCTGGAACATGTTTTTGTTAGTGCAGGAATATAAAATGTGGGTGAGAGCTAAAAATAAACAAAAGCTTCTGCTTGCCGCGAGCGTTTCATAATTTTTTTCTTAAATTCTTCACTCCAGGAAATTTTGTTTTTATTGTTTTTAATTTTTTGCTCTTATTTTTTTAAACACTGTTACCCATTATTCCTAATTTTTTTGGCACTTCCTATTTTAAACGTCGAAATTACACAGGGTCTTAAAAATACCTAAACTGCTATCACCAGTCTGCATTATTAATACCGTAAACGCGCCAGGCAGAATAGAAAAATAGGTAATGACGCTTCTGGAAAAACGTGAGTTAAAATAGCTCCTGCTTTTATCAACAGTCCCCAGAGGGCGACATGTATCAGTCTCTCCAAGACAGTATAGCATTGCGCTGATGGCCGACCAAGCAAGTAGTCCTGCGTGTAAGCAGCAAATTTTTCAAGAAAACTGCACTTTATGAGGATATAATCTCCGGTGTAATTCATACCCACACCCTTGAGAACATTTTCGGAAGGGGTGCCCACCTGAAACCTGTCCGAAAACCAACATAGTCGCCATTTTGCTTTTAAAATGGGCGCCATACAATAAAAATATTCAAAATTATACAAATGTATGTAAGTTTGGTGTCAGTTGCTAGGTTTTACGGTCTGCCAAATAAAAAAAAAAGTTCTGTAAAAAAGTCCCAGGACTCCACACGACAAGATATCCAAGATGGCGACTAAAATGGTGGCAAAATTCAAGTGTTTTTCATAATTTTAAAATATACTTATAAGGCAGCGGCAGATTTGCATTAGTGCTCAAAAACGTGAGTTCGTTTGCAATGACTAGTAACTAGCAAACACCAGGTCGAATTCGTAGTGTGTTCGTAATTACGAGCTAAGCTGCGGCTGCTTCTCAATGCTGTAACACTGTATTCACTGTAACTTACACTTTTAAAGTGATTCGGTAGAGGTTCTAATTAAGATAAATGGGTGTATTTGGGCTTAGATATCAGGTGGAGATGTGTATTTTTCAACGTAGGTAATTAAAACGATGTATTGTGATTAGGAGGTAACCTACGGCAGTTTATCTGCATGCATCGTAGTGATGTGGATTTTGTGTCTTTACCACAAGTTACATCTTTAAACTGCTGCAGTAGCTGTTCTAATTAAGATAAATGGGATGTAATTAGGCTTAACTGAAAGCTGGAGATGTGTATTTTGGAATAAGGTTAATTAAAACGATTTATTGTAATTAAGAATTAAGCTGCGGCAGTTTATCTACGTGGTAGCACTATGACTTTTGCGTCTATTTATTACAAGTTACATCTTTAAACTACATTTAAACTACATTTAAACTACATTTATTAAGATAAATGTATATAATTAGGAGATGAAAAATGGAGATGTATCTTTTCCAACAAGGGTAATTAAAATACATTCATTATTCATAATAATAACTCCCAACGCATCACGTTGAAGATGTGACTAAAAGAGTATTGAAGTAAGCAGTACAGATAAACACTTTTAGCTTATCTTCTAATTGGGATAAACCGTTTTTATTACCTGTGTTGGAATATATATTTCGCCACCTTCCATATAATCCTAATCACATCCAATATTATTATCATAATTAGAACTGCCATCGCATCACTTTAAAGATGTAACATGTGATGAATTGAACAAGAAAGCATGGAGCTACATAATAGATAAACAGTTATAGCTTATCTCCTAATTAAGATAAACCGTTCTATTTACCCTTATTCGAAAATATACCTCTCCGTCTTTCATCTAAGCCTAATTACATCAATTTTTCTTAATTAGAACGGCTACTGAAGCAGTTTAAAGATGTAATTTGTGGTAAATAGACGCAAAAAACACCACTACAGCTTAGATTAACTGCCGTAGCTTAGCTCCTAATTACTATAAATCGATTTAGTCACCCTTGTTCCAAAATATACTTCTCCATCTTTCATCTAAGCCTACTTCTATTTATTTTAATTAGAACGGCTACTGCAGTAGTTTAATGGCATAACTTGTGGTAAATAGACACAAAATGCACATATAGATAGATAAACTGCCGCAGCTTAGCTCCT
>JAHWFP010240799.1:0-19728 GCA_023313725.1 Lithobius niger
TTTTCAACTGTTTTCTTTTGACCATAACGTTTACAATTGCACTTTTTAACCGATTTTCGTTACATCTTCTGGGTTGGTGTTGTAATGATTCCACAAATCTCTTAAATTTACATCATTGGTCTACGACATGCGGGCAAAAAGTCAGAAATGTGTTGATCTTGATGAACAGACAACTCAGGTTAATCAAACTAACGTACAAACGGCCCCCTATACAACCCTATACGCTTATCAATGTTTCATTTCGATTGGAGGTGTTAGTAGTAGTAGTAGGTAAATGCGTTATAGGGGGACAAATCCACATACCCCAGTAAACCTTTCTAGTATACCCACCTATGAGTGTGCTTAAATTGCTGGGTTTACTAGAGAGATTTACTTGGTAATGTGGGTTTGTTTCCCAATACGGCATTTACCCATTACCGATGTTACAAGTAACGGTGGGCCCTTAATTGGCCATTCATTCTGTTTTATCTGTATATTGTGAAGAATCATCATAGGCTTCGTAAATGTTAATGGGAGGAAGGAACTTATTTATGGTGACTTAACACCTTCCCACATCATACATCTCAACATTAAAAATTGTGTTTAATTTTCCTTAACAGCCAAAAAAAAAAAGCGCACCATGTGTATAAATCAATGCTTTACTTCATAGATTGTCATTCGATGCTCTCCTGGAAATAAAAATTTCGCCCTTTATACTGGAAGATATTTGTACAGAAAACCTCAATGCCTTTCGTCTTCAAGCTCTATACTGCCTACTTAGTCATAAATAATTATGTAATTAAGTACATGGGTATAGTTACTGCAGTCTTCAGAAATGTTGACTAATGTATCTTAGGTACATGTGAACATTTATGTAGTATTTGCAGCATGATAAAGATCTCATGAGACTGCGTGGTTTTTTTTTGACAGTGGATAGTACATTTTGGATCATGGAAAGTACCGAATAACGTCTGTTACATCACCGCAAGTTTAGTTGCAGTTATCAGATGCACGGTTAGTGTGATGGGTTGTTTGCAGTTTAATTTATTAATCGCATACAAGCCTCCTTTCATCATTATAGCACTACTGATGATCACAGGGGCTTGTAGGCTATAGCATACATTGCATGGGTACGAAGTATGTATACAATGAAAGGAGTGAAACCAAAACCACCTTCGTAGAACAATTCTCTACCTGGATTGAGCGTCATTATTAATTTCTTACTTACGGGCTGTGACTATCACTGTAACTAGCACTGAACGTCTTTGTTGATAACTCATCTCCCGTTCGGAGTCATTATTTGTTCTACTACCTTGTCCAGAGTTATATGAAATGCTTTTTAGCCCGATTTCAAAGCTCGAGGTTTAATCTCCGACCATTACTAAAGTTAGACTGGGATAACAAAGGCTAAAAAGCTTCTCACATCGCTCCGGACAACGCAGTGGTACAAACAATGACTTGGAACGTGTGATAAGTTATCAATTAAGACGTTCAATGCGAGTTCCAGTGATCACAATAGCACATAAGGCAAAAATTTTATAATAACGTTCAATCCAGGTAAGTAATTGTTATACGAAGCGGTTTTGGTTTGGCCCCCTTCATTCTTTATGTGTGAGGCACGTGCTGCATCCCACAAGTCCCTGTGCTACTGACAAAAATAATTAATCACAAATTGTCTTGACTGTTGCAAAGAACTACAATCACAGAAAGGTGGAAATATTTCGAAGATTAACAGCCTTTTTTTTTATTGGCCTTATAATTGTGTGGTTGTTTACAAGTGCATTGAAAGTGCTGATGTGTATATTTCACGACTAGATAGGATATGGACGGTATTGCACACAGTCGGGCTGATGAGGCACTGGAGGTCAATCAAGGCTTTTACGAATCCGTCTTAGGCAGGGCTTTAGTCTGCAGGGCAGCGCCCCTTTGGTACGGATGAGGGTACAGGACGTCCAGCCTGCACGGTTTCCTCTAAAGGGTGCGAAGTGAAAAAAAAAGAAGAAAAAGAAGATGAACTAAAGACTCATATTTGTGTTGGATTTTTTTGGAAGCTACATTAGAAAAGTTATCAACAATAGACTAAATTAAGAAGGAAAATTCAGCGCTTTTAGAATGCAAAAAATCGTAGATTGCATTCAGTATTTTAAAAAAAACTTAAGCATGATAAACGTGAAACCTGCTCTTCCAGTTACAAAAGGTAAAATATAAACATTGAAATCACGGATGGTAAATGTGTCTGAATACTGGCTTCGATACACGTACTAAATTTATCATTGTTTAAGTAAAAACTAACTAGAAAGAGTAAATGAACGTTAGACCATTACTTTAATGAAACTCAAAAAAAAAAAAAAATTACAAAAATTCAAGAGAAAACATACCCCAAAACCTTAAAATTGTAACCCTCCAGCGTTGTAAAAGCAACAAAAGTAATGAAAATTTTTTTAACTATTCGTAGATGCACGTAAGATAAGGTTCTTATGATTAATTTAAAATTGTCTTTCATCGAAATTTTCAAAGAGGTAGAACAAGAAATAAAGTAAATCTGTTATACGTAAATGTTCAGTCCTTTTGTCTTGTGCCACAGTCATACGGACAATTTTCAACTTCTCTTTGAATTTAAGAATATTCAAGTTCTCAGGCTCAAGACTGATTTTAACTTGGTCAGCTAGCTTGTGTGTTTATACCCTCCCATTTCATGCCACCAATTTAAACAAGATGCATTTCCCCAGTATTATATCTTTCATCCTGGTTAGATCACTGAACTCTGGCTTAACCAACAAAAAAAAACCTTACAAAAATTGTCTTTAACTCTTTCCATTTCTTAACTATCACGAATGCTGAATCACTTTAGAAATATCGGTTTAAATCAAAAAGAAGCTAATCATGTGCACAGACAACAACTGATGACGTTTCGGGGAAATATAGCAGCCCGTTATCAATTGCATAATTTAGCAATCAAGATACATTGCATAAATACTAAGGCTGTCCCATTTCCGAGCTACCAAGCCGAATCTCACCGAGCAGTGCATGATCGACAATATACCGAGCAATGAATGACATTCATTTAACCGAGCCAAGCAGTGCGGCTCGTGTCTAGTCTTGGTGCATGATCCTGAAACCGATGGACCTTCAACGCGCGAGGTGGTTACTCAAGTTCATTCAATAATTTCGGTCGATGCATGACTCCTTCTGCATGAAGGTTAAACGGCTACCACAGTATTTAATACAGGAACTAAATTTGCAACTTAATTCGTGCAGATTAACTACTTTATTTTATGCTTTTTTTGGACAATCGCTTTTATATAACGTTTGTAACCACAGCATTGTTTTGGTAACACCAGGCTGTTTTAGTGAAAAGATTTGTTGTTTCTAGAAGCCTGCTTGGTATTTAGCAAGTGCTGATTAACAAACGTGCTTGTTACTGCTCGGCAACACCATTTTTTGAGCGCTCGGCTCGGGATCGGTTCGGCAGAAAAAATGTGCCCGGTACAGCCTTAATTAAATACATTAAAATCAGCAACATGCCAAAGTAAAGCATAGTCAAAGACAATTAAACAAATTAAAAGTTAAAAGTATATTTTATTTCACTATGCTTATTTGACTATGCTTGACATTGGCACGTTGCTGTTTTTAATGCATTAAATCGGGTTGCGTGGGAGCGGGCGGTAAACGCCACCTAAGGCTAAAATAATGTAATGCAGCTTGACTGCTAACTTATGCACTTGATAACGTGGTGCTGTATATCCCGAAACGTTGTCAGTTGTTGTATGTGCAATTGAGTAGCTTCTTTTTTATTTAAACTGTTGATTGCGCTGCTCAGAAACGAAGTAAAAGTAGTGAGGTAGTAAAGTGTACAGCATGAAGAGGTCATGGTTCAAAATTTTTAAAATCCTGTTTATCCTACGATATCGCGTTCCAACTGGAAGTTGGTCGCATTCAGTCAAGAGATCAATAAAGATTTCTAAAAAATAAGCCTTTCAGCATATCTATTAATTGTCAAAAGCTTGGAAAATTAAGTTAACTAGTCAGCATGTTGAGGACACACTAATCTCTAAACTGTGTCGCCATGGAGCAAAACGATAGAGTAACTTACGATCTTATTCTTGCCAGTCATCCTGCTTTATGGCAGGAAAGGACTTGCCCGGCTGTGCGCTGCCCCAATACGGATGAGGAACGGCTGCCCTCCAGAAATGGAAATTCTGTCGAAGGAAAAGGCGGGAGGTCGAAGGCAGCAGAAAACCATAAGCCCTCTGGCATTTAAACTTAGATATCAGTGATCGAACAACTAAAATAATTATGGTGGCAGTGCGAAATAGGATAAATGCGCAAAAAACCCATACCCCATGCTGCAAAACCATGAAGAACTTAAGTCTTTTCTCATAGCATTGGGTGTGTAAAGTTTAAAGCAAGTTACTTCTAAAGGGGGGAAAGGGCAAAGAAACTATTGTCTGAAGACAGCCAAAACACGAAGAAATCATAGAAAAATGAACTAGAACAAAACTAGTTTGTGGTGTGTGGTGACTGGCTTTTAACATGCTTTAGATCAGTGCTAAAAAAGACGTTTGGCTTCCCGTAAATCAATATTGCACCTTAGCCATATTGTAGGGTGCACTAGCGTCAGCCTGTCCTCTTTGGGTATAGTGCCTACTTTATTTTTACATTAATTTTTGTTTCCAAATCTGATTTCATAGTAAATGGAATTTGGTAACGTCTTGAAACATCGTTAAATATGAAGTTTTACATTTATTTTTTCTAATGCAACATATGTTATAGAGAAGGGGCCACACGCAGGCAAATAGAGAATCAGCTGTTAAGCTTGAATATTTTTCGATCAAGAGCATCTTTTTCTGAAAAATTTTGTTGCGTTGGATTTTCTTTGGAGAAGATCTTTAATTTTCCAAGTATTTTTCATTTAAATTACTTTAGACGTGGGAAGCTTAATATTGTACAACTCAAAAAAAGACTTAATGGCAAACCTGATGTTATTTTGTGAAAGATTTGGACGTATTTAAACACTTTGTCCAAAAGTTCTATATCTTCATTATTATTAAACCAAGACACCAGATTTCAATCACTGATCTACATTTCAGTAACATTAAATTAGCCATCCTTGGTATGACATCTCCTAAAAACAGAACTAAAATGAAGCAATATGGGGTGGCACCTACGAAGCTCTCTCTGTGGAAATAAGAAAAAGGGGGAGGCATTATGTACGATGCATTTAGAACACAGGGCCCTGTAGGCTGTAGCGTGTGCCACACAGATGTAGAGTATGTACAGAATGAAATGGGTGAACCCACAACCACTTTCATACAACAATTCCTTACCTGGATTGAGCATTATTATTAAATTTGCCACTTGGACTCTGTGACGATCACTGGAACTCGCACTGAACGTCTTTGTTGACAACTTACCTCACTTTCGAAATCATTATTTGTACCACTACGTTGTCCAGGGTGATCTGAGAACCTTTTTAGCTTAGTTTCTAAGCTCAAGATAAAATCCCTAGCCAAGTTAAACTAGGATAGCAAAGGCTAAGATGGCGCTGGGCTACAAATAACGACTTTAAACATGAGCTAAGTTATCAACAAACATGTTCAGTCCGAATTCCAGTGATCATCGTGGCGTGTAAGTGAACAATTTAATAATAACGCTCAATCCAGGTCCAGGTTCTACGAAAGTGCCATTTTGGTGTTGTTCCTTTCATATACTGTGTGGCACAGCCTACAAGCCCCTGAGGTCCAGAAGGGAGAGCTTTTAGTGCATCGCATCCAGCAAAAGAAGCATTAGTAAGCTCACTTTTCAAATTAGTTGCTAGTTTTGTTACGAGAGCTCGGATTCACTGAAAATGTAGATTAGTGATCGCAACCGAGAAGAGTTGGAAACATTGCTTACCGGCACTTGAGCATGGAGCGCTGGATGCATCAGGGCTGGGTGTTGAAGGGCCGCTGCGGGAAGCTCGGCATAGGCTAAGGCGTGGTGAGGCCAACCATCATGGGCTCCGGGAAAAAATGCCGCACTTAGGTCATCTGGTGGGGGAAAAAGTAGAAGAGAACGAAAGAAAGAAAAGAACACAAGAAAAAAATAAGTGAAACAAGCCATTAGCCATCATGAATGCGTACTGCAAAACACACACAAATAATAACATGACAAGCCTACGATTGCTACTCTGTCCTAGCACAGTGCAAGACTATTCAACAGCCCCGGCACCGATCAGAAACACACAGTCTGGAGATTGGATATAGCCAACAATTTTAAATAACACTTGAGTCGAACGCTTTAACTTTCTGTTAACGCAATGTATACTTTCGCTGCAGTAACTGAAATGCATATGTTCTTTTCTCACACATATAAATAAATATTTATCAGAGTGCGTAATAACTGCAAACCAATCTATGATAAAATCCGTTTTTATAATACAAATCAAAAACCTTGGAAAAATTAGTGTTTAAAGCTAAGGCAACCACGCCATGCTTGAGACCACAACATATGGCTAATAAGTTTAGTTCATACGTTTCGAGTAATAAAAAAATTTGGTACTAATTGTCGGTTTTCTGCAAAGATAACGTTTATTACATTCAGTACTAACATTCTTCTTTAGCCGCATGTTGGCTCTTATAAAGACGGTGGAGTGCCTTTTTAATGTCAGCAGCAGTGTTGTTGTTGCCTGGTGGAAAATTTTTTTTAGAAATTATGCCAAAAATTTTTTATATCAAGAATACGTGTTTTCTTTCCGAAAAACGAGCACCATCCTCGACTTAACTGAAAAGAGCACTGCTTTCCACTCAGTAATTATAGAAATCAAAGCTTTACTCGTCGATGAATGGTCACTGACAAACAAACCATAGATCTATACAGCATATTTCACTTAGAGGTAACAGTTTGCTTTCATTCTCGTTACTGTGTTAGGAAATGACGTCTCCTTCGTCAATAGTCGAACTTGAACGGAAAAACAAAAGTGCTTCTCGTCAGGATTCGGAGCTTTAACTTCGTTTATGCGTGGCATAAAAAATGAGGTTTAGGACTACAAATTCAGAATAGCCAATGCTGAAGGCTCAATTACAGACAGGATAGCGAAATGCGATCACCAAATATTGCTAAACCAAATAGTGGGGAAACATCGTAAACATCGTTAACATCATAAAACTAAATATTGTAAATTGAATAAAATCGAAATCGTAAATCAAAAGTAATTCGAAGAATCGTTTTACAAAAAGAAAACCAAACTTCTCAATCCGAATGCCAATGCTGCGTGTATGACATCATTAAATTTTGTGTTTTAGCACTCAACTCCTTTCCAACAAATTCAACACACAAGGAAGTTTCGTGCTAAAACACACAAATGATCGATTTCATAGAATTACTCAGGGTAGTATAGCCGATAAGAAATTCTATACATTATTTATTAACGTGTGTGTTTTCCAATTTAGTAAAGTGGTTATTTTTTGCATATTGGAACAAAAAAAAAGTAGGGTACAAACACAAATTTAAAAATCGAAATAACTTATTCCATTCATAGGTCACTGACCTTCGTGTTTATTTAGTGTTGTTTCACATATGCTCTTAAACAACACTTTGGCTACTGGGCTCGTTATTAACAAGCCTGTTAGTATGTAACAGACCAGATAACATTTCTGCAGATAGGTGATTCTTAATACTTAGTTTTCATTTTAATGTTGGTTCCACACACACTGAAAAGCATGCTCGGCCCTTTTTCACTCTCCCAACTGAGTCCGGACTATACTGTAAAAAAAGCTCATGTGATTTGCTTTCTTATTTTTAGTTATTTATGGTTTTATGCTTAACTCTGTGTTTTGCGGCGTACTTTCCACGGCACGATGGTTAGTCTCTAGGCCTCATGATCATTCTAAATTCTCCGAGATTTTCTTTAATTGTGTACGAAATGCTTACTTTTCTGGCAAAACCTGAAAATATCTGTAGATCTCAAAAAAAATTCTGAGCAACAGCGGTCGGCAGAAAGCACAGGACTTGGTAGTGCGCAACACACGGATAAGGAATATACCTATATCATTATATTTGTATACACAAAAATATAATGAAAGGAGCGAAAGCAAAACCACTTTCGTAGAACAATTCCGTACCTGATTTGAGCCTTACAATTAAATTTTTCACTCACATGCAATGAAGATCACTATTTCACACAAATAAATAAATTGTTCCAAGTCTTTATTCGTACCACCAAGTTGTCCAGAGCGACATGAGAAGCTTTTTAGCCTCGTTTAAAAGCTCGACGTAACATGTCAGGCCGTTACCGGAAGTTAGACTAGGACAGCAAAGGCTAAAAAGATTCTCAGATCACTCTGCACAACGTACTTCGAAAGTGAAACAAGTTGCCAATAAAGACGTTCACTTCCGAGTTCCGACGTTCGGAGCACGTAAGTGTAAAATTTCATACTACGGCTCAATCCAGGTTCGGAATTGTTATACGAAAGCGGTTCCGGTTTCGCTCCTTTCATTATGATGCGCGCTACCAAGTCCCTGCGCAGAAAAGTAACTAAAATTCCTGTAGGGGTAAAAGTTAGAACCACCCTCTTTAAGAACACGCCTCCTTCCAGGAATGTCTTAAGTGTTTAAATTCAAACTACGGTAGTTTACTAAAGAGCACGATCTAACAGCCTCTATTCAATAGATTTCTAAGAATTAGATTACCCCTTTGGAGTAATGCCTTGTTTTCGATATTGTTGTCATGTGCAAACAAATCCCTTGTCAACTTTATGTTCTTCGGAAAGAAGTCTAAGGCGAACAGCCAAAAAATAAAGATTCCCTCTTTGTGTTTCGGCTCAACTTCCCGTCATATGCGGGGGTGGATGGGGGAGGGGGAAGAGCAGCGTTCTCTTTTACCTGGAGACGGCAGCACCTGACGTCGTAACGACATTAACTTCCAAACGGGTGGCACGCTTGCTTAGTTGCCATGCCAACCAGCAACACCAAAGCTAAATCGTTCGGAAGTGGAAAAAAATGGATTGAAGGTGGTTCCAACATCCACTCTACTTCCTACATCCCCCCCCCCCTCCTCTCCATTTACGGGCCTAGGCACAAAGTAATACCGGGATAAACAGACAGATTCAATTCCCCGTAATGGACTATTCTTGGAGTAAAGCTACGCGAGTGACGGGTTTGGGTGTCGCTTTTAATACAATATAGCGCTTGGAGCCACAGAAAACTGTTTTGAGTAATGCTTTGTATAATTCGGTTTGGTGTGGTGAATTAAGATTACGGTTTATGTAATATTGTAAATACGAAGGGAAAAAACCTGGATTTGAAGTAGAGAGGGGATAAAGATTACAAAAGGGAGAGATACAAAAAATGAGATTATAAAATATAAATTTCTTTTTTACCCGAAAAAACTGTACGTGGGTTTTAACGAAATGCTGGTAATAAACGCTTCACCTCTTTTGTGTTTCTTAGTTACCATCCACCTCAGTCTGCGGTAACCAATCAAGACATCTAAACTCGATGCATTACATTTTCAATTTAACATCTTCTAGATCAATTGCCAGGTGGAGGAATAATACCCCAGCAAAAATCTAACGACCGTATTCTGACCTTTAAGGTCCAATAATTATAAGTCTTGAGATGGCTGAATATAGTTAGATCCAGAAAAGCAGAAGGGCTGATCGCTAATATTTTAAGGGAATCTGGTTGCGACTTTTTCGCTAACAATTTCGAAGGATTCCTTAGAGTAAAGGCGTCCCCAAACTGAGTTTCAGAAGAAACTCTCAAGAAGAATCTCCTTGGAGAAAAGTAGCATACGTATTTTTACTGTTGTGTACTTCACCCGATTTCATTCCTCAGTCCTCTACAACTATGGTTATTAACAACGCAATACATGGTGGGACTAGAGCAGATGCTCCCGTTTATATCCATCCCATCATGCATTTGTTCCAAGGCCATTCCATACGTATAACGTGCTATCAGTCCAATCCGTGCTATCAGTCTAATGTATAGCAGCATCTCAACAATGCTTCGTAGTCTGATGGGTCAACGTTTTAGTTCCCTTGTTGCCAAACGAACACGTTCGGTATCGGGCAGCAATTAAAATGAAAAGGAACAACAATTATTGTTCATGCCACCACATGGTAATAAATAGACATAAATCGCTGGAAATAATATTTCCAATTTTCCTTAACCACATGGTAACGCATTGTAATAATCAGGAAATCTGGTGATAAATAGGATATTACCCAGCGGGTCTTGACATCGCTCTCAATGTTCGGAAAGTGGGTAACAATTCATTACCACAATTCTATCATATTATATGTTGGCGAAGTCTGAGGGCATTCGGCCATGTCTAAATAATTATTCTTGCTCCAGTTTCCGTCCCTTCCACAAAATTTCGGCAAGCCTGAAGAAGTTGTATTCTTCAACCCGATACTGCGATGCCAAAGGGTGAATGTTATTCATGCCGTCTACTGGCTTGAGTAGATTCGAATTTACATTTCACTGCAACTTGAGTACTTCAGCAACTTTTGCTGCTTCACAAACACTTAACATCACCTAGTATAGTTCTACTATGTTGAAGTTTGTCATCACTAATTTTGTGTAGCCACGCCTTGAATATTCCAGGCACGGAGGCCTTACTACCAGAAGTCGCTTCAACTCCTTGAGCGAACTTTTCGCTATTTCACAAAATGCTGTGCTTCCCTCTCTGCTTTATCTTACCACGAAAGACTCATACTCCTCGGGCTACCATAACTTGCTATTCGATTAGACGGAGGCGATCTGTTGTTGCTGTACAAAATTCTAAATGGTTGTGAGGGCCTCCATCCTAACACCTTCTTCACTCCTCCTCTTTCTCTTACCACGTGGGGCGTAATCTCGAACTTCAGCATGGATCTTTAAATTCAAACTCGAGGAAGGGAGTCTTTTCGCAAAGGATTGTCTCTAAATGGAACGCCTTACCATCTCATATCGTCAATGCACTTTGTGTCAATGCATGGAAGGCTCAATTTGATAATATAGTTTCTTAAATTTTCTCCTAGGCATCACGCCTTTGCCGTCATCCCATTAACTTAACGTCAGCACACAAATTTCTGCTAGCTGTGGTTTGACATACGAGAGTCACAGGTCTAGTGGTATCCTTATTCATACTGTCTTTTTTCCCACGTGATCTCAACGAGCAACTCTTAATTACCAGGTGAAAGACCAAAATGGGCCAGCCAGTCAATTGCGTCGGGTTTTCGTTTCTTTTTTAGCCATTTATTTATGGGGCTGCCATGGGAACGGACTTGTACACATTCGGCGAAGGCCAATGCAGTCAAACGACCATTTACAGCAGTAAGTTCGTTCAGAACGAAAGGCCAAAAAAAAAGTAAAAGAACTACGACCAAAAAAGAAAGCTCACTCGCAGAGTTAATTACACTTGAGCGGAATTCGCATTTTTGTGCGTCCCTTTGCGTGACGGGGACAAATCTGCTTCGGGGGAAGACTAGAAAAGGGAGGAGAGAAGAATAGGAGAAATGTTATGGCTTTGAGTTGACCACAAGACGAAATGGAAATAAGGAAGTACTCAAAGACAAATCTAGGCTATGGTTGCACAATAGAACCCTTAAGCTGTTGGTGCGTCAACTGTTAATCTGTAACTCTTGGCGTGCTTGCGCCTGTGGGAAAAAGAATAATGGCACATTCAGTCAGAATCCAACAGTCTTTTCTCCCTCAGGCCAGATTTACGTCGATTACACTGGATGTTCGTCTGCTGTCGTTACTTAAGAAAGATAACCACGAAAATGTTGCGATAGAAAAGTTGAGTTGAATTTTATTGTTACCTTTCATCGGTACTAGCCTATAGGTACAATTCGAAACCCTCACGTGTAACAACGATCTGCATAGAAAATTACTTAGGTCAGAAACAGTAGAATATGACAGACCACACCACATCTGTGAAGTCAACCTTGACCGGAGGCATGAACAAGTTATGTAGTAACTACTAGCCATACCGTCAACTTAGCTCACTCTTTTGGCGTCGATTCATGCTTCGTGTAATTTAGTTGATTTATTTCTGATTAGTTTGCCAGATCGGACTTTGAAGTCATGAGCAGTTTTCAGAGCAGTTTCCTCTTATTAGAGAGTCAAAGAAATCAATTTACAGCAATGAAAATAGGCCTATCCGAGGCACAATCTAATCATCTTTCATTTGGCACTACTCTCATCTTTGTATGTGCCTTAGTTCAAGAGGAGTAGAGGTACACGCACGTATATCGTATGTTTTAATGACATAACATGTCAAAGATTCCCTCACTAAGAAATTACACTACGAACCAACGGAGTGAACAGATCAGAATTGTGGCTAATGACTTTAGCTCGTCAGACAGTTTACACTTTTCGTTATTTATTTATTTACTGTTGACTCTGCCTGGCTGACTTTTCACAAAATCTTAACTCACAATATCGCTGCCTGCAGTCAGGCATTCACTCCACGACATGGCCCCTCCTTGCTTTTTAGAGATCACCAGTTGACTAAACTTGCTACTTCCAAATTAAATGCATGGCGTAAGTATAAAGTAACCGATCCCCATTACGTTTGGAGGTGTATAATGAGTGCAAAAGGTTGTACTCCGCTCGCATTAAGAACCTTCAAGTTTCTGCTGAGCAAAAAACCCTCTCTGAGGGAAATTTAGCATTGCTTTTTCGCTTTCATAGGTACAAGACCCAAACTTGCAGGACTATTCCTCTACTACTCGTGGATGGTGCTTCCCTAACTGATAACAGGATGAAGGCGAATGCACTCAACATGATCTTTTCCAACAACGGAGTCTTAGACAATAACTCCCACCAGTCAACCTTGTCTGAAACCCCTCGTCTCGACCATTGTCGTTCAACCGATTCAGCATTTGCTGTTACCTTCACACCAACTCGGATCCTGGTCATTTTAAATCGTATTAAACCTAGCCACTCTGTTGGTCCTGACAGTATATCAGCATACGTCTATAAACAGATTGCTTCTCAAATCTGCGAACCGCTTTCTTTAATCTTTACCCTGTCCTACCAAACCAGTCGTCTACCTGATGTTTGGTCAACTGCCATTCCGATCCTTAAGAAGGGCAATCCTTCTGAACCAGCGAATTATCGACCCATTTCCCTTACCTGCGTCCCTTGCAAGATCATGGAGACAATCTTAAAGGATGGCATCCTTACTATGCTTGAAAATCGTAAATTTAATTTTGATGACCAATTTGGTTTTTTTACCTGGCAAATCTGTAACTCATCAACTACTTATCGTATTAGACAAATGGACCGAGGCATTCGATCTGGGTATTGGCTCCGATTGCATCATGTTTGATTTTAAAAAGGCCTTTGAGTCGGTCGTGCATTCAAAATTAATCTTTAAACTTCAGTTGTTCGGGTTTCCAAATCATCTTTTGAGGTGGATCCATGCCTTTGTTTCAGCTCGCACACAGCGTGTTATTGTGGGTGAAAACTTGTCAACTGATTCCTCTTTGATCAGCGGGGTTCCCCAGGGATCAGTCTTGGGTCCTCTTTTGTTCATTCTTTTCTTGGCCGACCTTGATGTCCGTTCGCATAATGCGGAGCAAGAAAAGTTTGCTGATGACCTTAAAGTCCATTCGCCTATTGTTCTACCAGCCGATGCTCTTATACTCCAGTCTAGTATCGATGGGGTCTTAACTTGGTCGGACTACTGGCAACTCCCGCTGTCTGTGAACAAATGCCATAGTTTTTCTCTTGGGAACTGTACCCTTGACAGAGCGTACACTCTTGGGGATTTACCACTACACACTGTTGACTCCGTGCGTGATCTCAGTGTGTGGTTTAATTCCGACTTGAAACCAGACATCCATTGTCATTCAATTGTTAAGAGTGCAAACATTAAATCTGCTATTGTTAGACGGTGTTTTACCTCTGGGGACCACCGTACTTTAATCTGGGCCTTTTGTGTTTACGTTCGTCCTACCCTCGAGTATGCTTGCCAAGCCTGGTCCCCTGGCTGCTAAAAGACGTCGACCTTGTTGAGTCGGTTCAGCGTAGGTACACAAAGTCACTGACCGGCCTTTATAGGCACTCTTACCTTGAACGTCTCAAGATCCTAAATCTTGACAGCCTGGAATTGCGGCGGCTCAAGGCTGATTTGATTCTTGTCTTTAAAATTTTACATGATCGCATCCCCTCTGTCTTGCCCTTCTTCGAAGTGTCGGACTTTACTAGGACTAGAGGCTATGCTCTCAAACTTGTTCGACCACCTTTTAAGCGGGACTGTAGAAAATATTTTTTCTCTGTCCGTGTTGTTCCGGTGTGGAATGATCTTCCTGATCGGGTTGCCATGGTTTCTACTGCTGCGGCTTTTCGTAGGGAACTCAACACCGTTGATTTGAGGAGCCATTTGCACCGCCCTAAGTTTTTATTTTTACCGCATGCTTAGTCGGCCATTCTTAACTATGCTTTCATTGGTTGTTGCGACAGGTAACATTGTGTTGCTTGACTTACTTTTTAATCTACTTGTTTTATTATTTGAGGGTTGATGTTAGTGGGGCATTAATGCACCCTTTCTTCCTCTCTCCACCTTTCTCTGGTGGTAAAACTTTTTATTATTTATTTATTATTATCCCATCTGAGTTAACCAGATCCTTAGTCAGTATAAAGAGCCTGACAATGAAGGCAGTGCAAGAGGCTAGTTATTACTCATAATCGGAGGCTTCCCTGTTTAAATTACTAGTTTGCCCTAACGCGCATTAGATTACTTTCTGCATTCAAAAAGATCCGAAAAGTTCAAAATAGAACCAATTCAGTTCTAGGAACATTAAAGTGGTTCAGCTGCTAAAAGTCCTGCATTACTTAACTCAAAAAAAAAGGTAACAATGCTTTTAAATTGTTCTACGTCAACTTGACTTGTATCTTCAACTGTCTTTGAAACAAATCGAAACAAACCTAACATTGTTCTTCACTTCTTAAGTCTTAATTGCCAAATATTCACAATTTAAACCTGCCTCCTGAAGTTAGTAAAGAAATGAGGTGTCAGGTGTTAAGTTTTGCTAAGTTTACTTGGGTAGAAAAGGAAGAGGATCGATGACCAAGTATGGCCTGGAGGTTGTAAGTAAGTATACTGGATGTTGGATTGAAAACTTAGGCTAAATACTAGAACAGAAGCAGGCTAGGAACGGAACAAAAAACAGCTCAGAAACATCATCTGACCTCAAGAAAAAAAGACAGTGGTAACTCAAGTCAATGAAAGGTCCGCATTACTACACGATCTACAAGGAGGAATAAGTCCTACAACCGTCGACAACCTAGCAGTAGAATTAAAATTCCTTAATATTCTCTACACATCTCTTGAGCTGTTAGTGTCATCCACTTCCATTTTGTATAATCCCTTCCTGTCCTTGTCTTCATTCCGCCGTCAGAAGGTTTCCTTCAGCGTCGCAAAAGGTGCCTTTTTGACCCCCTTCCAAAAGCATCAAATCCCGTGACACAATTCTCTGCCTGCTCGTGTCAGCAGTAATGGACGCACCTTCCTGTTGGAGACGAATGGCCAACTCCCCTGAGGCAAGGCAAAAGACTCTCCCGTCCTTCGGCTGCAACCCTCTTACCCACTTAAATTTCCGCATTCTCCACTGTTCTCAACACCCAGGGCGCGCAGTCTATCCCGTCCGACTCTCTCAATAAACCCGTCAACGTAGCCTCCTCCCGAGTTGTGCAACGTCTTCTCCCACATCCAAAGATTGTAATCGAGTCCCAGAAAGGGAAAGAACTGTCTTCCCGACGGATATTTCAAGGTGCACAAAGTCCATGAAGAGGCAATTAAAAATGTACCCCAACTTTTCCTCAACATACAGCTAAAATTCACAGAGGGTGTTAAAGTATTAGTTTGAACAAGTAGTTTGAACCTCATTTAACCATGATGGGATGTGTTACCCTATTATCTGGACAACCACTCATAAAGATATCTGTAGAGAAACTTATAGCATTGCGAATTCCTACGGTCAATGCTTAAATATCTGTCCTTCCCAGCAAAAGCATGAAACTATAGATTTCAATTAATTAAAAGCTAACTTAATAAAACGGCTGGTCAAACAGAAGAAAGTCTTAGATTAAAGGAGGATGAATGTAAGCAGTGAACCCTCACTGACATTCCTACCAGAAGCGCAAAATAAATTTTGCATACCATTTCACAGAAGACGAATTCAAATCCATCCCTCGGTTTTAATAGGATCAATTCATTAATTAACACAAACGACTTTTCAAAAGGCTCAGCCTATTTTATTTTTCAGAAGGTTACTAGTAAAATATTAAAATGCGGTAGGAGGGGGTTTAAATATTTCATTGCACTTGGGCGTATCCTCAATCCCACTGCACAACTTCTGCCAAAATCCACCCTAAAAGTACATCACATAAACTTAAATCACTACCCTTATACGTCTATTCACTGACGAAAAATCAATCTCTCACTCTTCCCGAGTAATCGAAACAGAAACAAACCAAATTTGCTGTCTAGGAGAAACACGTTGTTGTTGGCGTGTACTCTCGTTAGACAGGGGTCACAGGAAGCAAGTTTGGTGTGTGGTTCGTGCAGATGCTACGCGACTGCCTGACGCCGTGTTGGATTCATAATTCACGAATGGTGGGGCCAGGGATTAAGTGCGTCAGCACAAGACGATCCACCAGACCACCCGGGACTTTGTATCTCTCCCCCGACCCACCTTACCTTGACGGACGTACCCATCCTTCAAAAGGGCTTTATTATTCATCTGCTTTATTGATGGGGCTTTAATGAGAGGAGCAGTCTCGCTCGCGCGTACGGCTGCAAAGACCCGGCGTCAATATAAATCACCAAGCAGCAGCCGACGATGAATTAGTCAGGAGAGCAACGGAGAAAGCCCTTCTAATTCGGCGGGGCCGTTCATAACACCCATCACCATCCATTATGGAGGAGGAAGTAACCGATCGCCTGGACGTTAAGACGGCCGTAAGCAGAGAGTAGGGGTCAGTGAAGGGGCAAGTGTGGCCATCCCACAGGCTCATAGTCCACTAAGAGGAGATGGGAGATAGTCTTTAATTCCTACATAAGGCTGGTCTTCCATTCCTCGCCAACCTTTCTACCCACCACTACTAGTTTATAGATGCTACAAGAATCCACAACTTGCACTGAGGAATCATAGTGCTGTGGAAAGTGGATGCCATTAAAAAAAACGATATGGGTCTTCTATCATGTGCCTTTACTAACCCACACTTATGACGAAATTAACGTTTAAGATGAACATCATATTCTTAAAATGATGAGGGAGCCAAGTATGCCCACGTGACACCCAAAGCACTTTAAAGCAAACATAAAAACGAATTATTAACATTTACGGCAACTGAAGATAATATCCTGCAACCTGTACTCCAAAATCTTCAAGAATATTTTTTTGAACAGTATATGGCATTGTTCATAAATGGTTGAAGTTCAGCCAAAGATGATAACACAGCTCAAGCTATGATACTCTACACAATAAGAAGCAAACACACAGATTTATTCGAGACCAAATTTGTAGAGCATTCTGTGGGATGGTTAAAAAATTAATTACGTTTATCATTCATTCTAGTTAACTAAGAAACAGACGAATACAATGCCATAACACGTTAATGCTAAGTGGTCATTCGGTTGTTGCATATAGGCGTACAATTTGGACGAAAATTGTATTCTCTTGACTTGGTAAGCTACTCTATAATCCATAGCAACACTTCTCTATTTCCCACTCACTTTAATTGTGGCATGCAACAAACACTTTAGGGACTTGGTTGGTTACTTCTTGCCTCTTACACACCATTTCCAACTGTCTGTAATGAGTAAGCATGGGAAAAAGCTCATGGTTCAAAGGTCAATGCAATTTGCATTGCAGCTTCGACTTAAGATCAGAAAACAATTCCCACAGTAACAGAAAATGGCAGCCTTTGCGGTTTGATCGTTATCATGTTGAACTTGAATTTTCATTGCAAGATTCTATGTTTTCTACCGTCATTTGATTGCTGCTAGAAGTGTTTCTATGCGTGAGAAGAGGCAAATTTTGGAAATAATTGTTGTATTTTTTCTTTGTTCGTGTTGTTATTGATAATATATTTAATTGTACACGTATTGCCAGATTGTCTTAGAAGAAACATCTTATTATTAATAAATATTGATTGACTACTAGAATAGCCTTTAGTGACCGAGTAGGTCTTGTTAAATAAATTTGCCCCGAGAACTATTTGCGATACAATACACTTGAAACATTTGAATAAATTGATTCCTTCAATTGTTGCCGAACACGCTATTGTCAAAGTTAGGGCAACAAAAGGTGGTTTTGCTAGATGAATTAATGCTCTCGAGTTTTGTAACCTCACTGACGCCCAGTTGTGTGTGTTAGACAACAGCAGGCGTGAATGTGTCATACAGTCGGATCCTACAATGAAACATGAACTGCAAGACCAGACCATGACTTGCAGAAATTGACGGGACAAACACGTGTATCAAATCGATATTTGGTTGTGCAGCCAAAGAGGTGCTGTCCGTCAAAAATATCGCCATTTCCATTGCAAAGTTGACTTGCTACGGAACGAGTTAAAAAGTCCTGAAAGACTACAGGACAAAAATAAATTCCACCCCCCCCCCTCCTCGCAAGCTAAATGAGGATGTTGCTTGTTTGCAGTACTCCAGTGGAAATCACATGCATTTACAGATTTTTTAAAAATAAAAGACTTGCAGGCAAGTTGAAACATACTATGCACATGAACAAAGATGAAAGGAATTTTTGTTAATTATCATAATTGTAATTGCTGATGACATGATTAAGAACTTATGTTCTCAAGGAGATAAACATGATCAATGCTCAATAATGACTCGTAGACAAACTATTTGCTTCCAGAGGTAACTGCCTGAATGCTGATAAAACACTTTCGTGCTTTTTCTTTGTTAAACTGACTAGTAGGTATTTAAATTTATCAATCATGCTACGTCTGTCAAAGAATGAGGCTACAGAGAGTGGTGCAGTTGCCGAAGACGATCAGTACCCCATCCGTAAAAGCCAGAACCCTTTTAATATGCCTTGGGAAGTACAACTGGTGTTTAAATGTGAATAAAGCAAATGATGATGTAATAATGAGCTCCTTTAAATAACGAACAAAAACCAGATATTAGTAAATTACATATTTTAATATTTATCTATTATAAAGGAAGTTTGTTGCAATATTATAAAACAACCCTCCCCCCCCCAAAAAAAAGAGAGTTATAACAAATTGCAACGAAAAAGTGAATCCGTATTCACTCTCTACCACCACTATCCCATAATGGCAATCTCGGGGAAAACAAATGCACAACTGCCTCGTTCACTCAACAGCCATGAGAGAGATACTCTCCATTTTCTCTCATCCCAAGTGACCGATGAGACTCTCCATCTTAACAAGCCACATGCACGTGCGCCTTTCTTGATTCTTTACCCAACTTATTCCCTAGGCATTGTTGGCTTCTATTTCTCTCTTAACTGATATTGACACAAGCAAAGCCAACGAGAAACACGAGGACGCTGAATCCCTCATGCTATTTGGCTTGCGTGCCCAATCATTGAACAGCGCTTGCCAGCTTTGTTTTCCTTTCATTTCACTGCCTGTACTATAGTTGAGGATGGGAGGGGTAGGGGTGGTGAGAAGGGGATAGTTGAGGGGGGTCTGCAGCAGCTGTGCCGCGCCTCAAATCGATCTTATGAAACGGGCAACAGGGGGCAGTAAGCACAACCAACGCAATGCAACATGCGTTGCACAAGT
>JAHWFP010240806.1:0-10060 GCA_023313725.1 Lithobius niger
CTGGAAAAGACCGTACCAGAGCAAACTAGATAGTTTTGTCTGGAGAATGCCATACCACAGCAGACTAGATAGTTTTGTCTGGAGAATGCCATACCAGAGCTGATTAGATAGTTTTGTCTGGAGAAGGCCATACCAGAGCCGACTGGATGTTTTGTCTGGAGAAGGCCAAACGAGAGTCGAATAGATACTTTTGTCTGGCGAATACCATACCAGAGCCAACTAGATACTTTTTTTCTGGAGGAGGACATACCAGAACTCCGTAACCACCTAATGGGCGCGACGCAGCAGTTCCCGAACTGCTGCTGCGTCGTACGACGGCAGTTCTAATGCGGCCAAATGGATTAGTCAATATCGGCAGGAAAGAGGTACCGCTTAATGCCATCGATATCAGCACGGTTAACAAGTCATTGATTCTGCTCTATTGCCTTGATATGGCCTTATCTATCTAGTCGGTTATGCATATTTGGATCAATGCACGTTTAGGTGTACTGGGGAAACAATATGAATACAAGCAACGCTAAGTAGTAATCTGTCCACAAGCGTACCTCAAAGGGACATTCCTCTCAGCGCCATTTTCCTCGATCCTCCATATCAAGTACGGCCCAAAGTTTTATTTACTTACCGTTAGTCAATCCCTTGCTAAAAAAATCCGTTTTAAAAGTTGGCGTCTAGGAGATTTTCTGTGGAATATCGGGAACTATATTTACTGCATCCTGCAAGTAAAGGATCCTTTGCGCGCTCAGAATAACCTTGACGTTTCATCTGTGTGTGTGCATGTACTAATTTGCTAAATGAGACCAAAAATCTAAAAAAACTAACGCGGTAAAAATTATACTTATTTATGCCAATAGTTCGCCTAAGAAAATTATAAGATACTAGCCTATAAATTTATAAAGTGAGGTGTTAAAATACGAAAACCATTCCGGTTTGTGCCGACCCAATTTTTGCATTCGTGCTGTTTCGTCTGCTATGCCCAATGCCAACTGAGAGAGTAACTGCGTAGGAACGCAGCTACTATCTTAGTTGGCCTTGTATTACTACGCAGAGTCTCGCGAAACGGTGCGATGGCACCATGCGCATGTGGCGATCGGCGCGTGGCTGTTATAAGGCAGGCGAAGTGTACTTTTAATTGCTAAGCACTTGAAATCTGTACACCTACATTGAGAATCATCCATCGAACAACCGTGGCTTAAATCTAGTACAGAACACACTCAGTCAGGGTGTGCAGCCTACAAACATTCAGCATACATTTCACCCGAATAATAAAACAATCTGGCTGTACAGGGCGCTATTCAGTAATAAACCTTTTGAGAAACAGTAGGTCGCGGGGGCTGTGTTAACTGGGCATATCACGGCGGCCATCTTGAAAATTCAAGGTGCGTACATCCGGTTTTGAGGCGCGAAGGCCGGACAAGGTGCTTTGATCTTGCACGCATTTATAGTGCAGACAGCAACAAATTACACACACCTTGACTTTATTAAACATTTCAAATAGCTCCACCTTAATTTAAGTGCAGCGTCAATCTAACGGACGCCTTACGTGCATTAATGTTTAAATAAAGGCACGTTTCGGATTTTAAGACGACTTTAAATGAGACGGTGTTTACTTATGGTTTTTTTTTGCAATTTTGATGATTATTTCGAAAAATTGTGGTAAAATTTTTTTTAAGCATCGTTTTAAAAAAAATAATAGTAAAAGCGGTTAGGTTAGATGCCAGTCTCCTACGTTAAAGCGAAAATTTTGATGCTCTTCTTCACCACAGTTAATTTTTTGAAGACCAGATTTGGTATATAGGCCCTATAGGGCTGGGTAAACACGCATTACCGTAATTACGAATTAATTTATTCAACATGCCACATTAAAGACTAAAACAGACATTAAGACATTCTTTTTTTTAAGACATTCTTTACTTGGAAATTCAAGACTCGTATGACAGGTTGGTTACAAACTTAAAAGAAGCACTAAATTATATTCAAAACTAGTGTATTAGAAATGAACTGTACATTAGTAAAGAATGAACTAAAGGAATCATATTCAAAACTAAAGATAAGGTAGACGAAGAAGTTAACAAAGTTTTGCACAATTGCGATTATATAAAACGTGGTAAAAACTGCAAAAGTATTGAGTTTGTCAAACACGTTAAATATTTAGGCCTAACTATCAACAAAAACTGGAATTTCAAAGAACATGTCGACACTACTGTTAAAAAAATCTGAGCCCTCCTTCCAAAAACTTTACTATCTAAAAAACATACTTAGTCACAAAAATAAACTGCTAATTTTTTGTGCTTGGGTTCAGTCACAAGTGAGGTAGGCAATTGAAGTGTATGGCTTTGCCAACAAAACAGTTATTGAGCGATTACAGAAAGTACAAAATGAAGCAGCAAAAATTTTATTTGCTAACAGATTTGTGCATAAGACAAAATACATCTTCCGTAAGTTAGAACTTTTAAATGTAGGTCAACTAAGAGATTTTTACGATAATTAAAAATAACTTCTTTAAAATTAAAGATAAACGTATGGCTAAGCTGGAAAATAAAACTTATCAAACTGAAAAAATACATATTCTTCCCGAGCTCACAAGAAACAAATATGGGGAAAAATTGGACAAATTGTACATACCACTCTTGGCAAAAAAAATACCAAAAGAATTTTGAGAAATTAACAAAATTGGACAAATAAAAAAAAATGACAAAGCAGTGGCTTCTTGAAAACAACTTTGCTTAAAGAAATAATTGTATTTTCTGTAGAAATGATTTATTTTTCATCCAAAAATTACTGTAGTTTTGTAAGAATCATGTATTCATATTTTGTTTTTTGTGTTAAGTGTTTATGTAAGAATAATCTGAGTTAAAACTTGCCAACTACATACAAGCTCTTTCTGTGCTTCGTAGTGGCCTTGGATATGTTTTTTTGTACCAAAAAAAAAAGCTAAAAATTCCGTTGCCCGTTTGGTTTTCCGTCCTGAAATATAAAGGAAAAAGGTGCCGAATGAGAGCTGCAGACAAATCCCTAACAATGGAACGATACGCGCTGATTGAGTGAGCGAAATTCAGTACTCGTCTACATTCTTAACAAAGAGTACAGAAATAACACGGTCTGCCAAAGTATCAGTAGGTAGAGAACAAGGTAAGGTAGATTGTAATATGCTTTAAGTGTTATACATTTATCGCTTAATTGCCAGAATACGTTGTTGTTAACAAGGCGGCTCACCTTGTTGCTAGATGAGTTGGAAACAAAATGCAGATCGTGACCACAAGATCCAATCAAGTAGGGATAAAAACGTAATTTTTTTTAAAGAAGTAGGCTTTCTTTTAAAAACATGATGAAACATTGGTAGGCAAAATGAAGTCACGTTGCTACTCGTTACATACTTTGATAGCTTCATTAAACGTTTTGACGTTGTTAGGAGGTAGGCAGGTGAGTTGCACTGGCTTCACGCAGAGTCACCATGCAACAAAACACACTTTGTTTTATGTCTTATGAAAGTTGTGATAGCCGCCCAGGAGACACAAAATTGCTTATTTGTGTGTCAACATTCTTCCAGTGAAAGTGTAGATGAAGGCAAGCGTGATGTTTCATGCTATCTAAGTCCTACGAAAGTTGTAATATCCTACCAAAACCAAAACCTGTAGAAGAGAAGCCGCCAAGTTTCCAAACAGGATCGGCCTTTGAAAGTAGTGGTATCATTCAACCAGGGAAAGGCCGCCAAGGTTAACCCTAATAACCATAAACCTTGGCGCATTTCACTCTAATTTATTTATATGACTACTTTCATACCGTGCTGAAACAGGCAGGACTTAGAACAGTGCAATCCTATGGAACCAACACTGACATTTGTGCAATGCCTCATATTTGCAGATAACTATAACAACTCCTGGCAAAAAACAAATAAATAAAAAAAAAACAATGTGCCAAATTTTCTGGTTAATAGGGTTAAATTTGGCGGCGTTTTCCTGGTTGAATCACTATCACTGTCATCGAAATAGTGAGATGACATTCTTACGGAAACAGCGAAAATATCACGGGGAAACTTTTTTTTTTCAGGAGGAATTAGTTATCTAACTGGTCATGGATTGACACGGCGACATTGAACCAGACGAATTCATGGATTAGCACTCCGCATAGCTTGGTCGATGCATTTTTACAACGACTAAAGAGATTTATTTTAATAAATGAACTCTGCGGTTTTATTCATATTATTCTTGATAATTCTTTGGCCCAACGCTGATAGAAGGTTTCATGTTTCAATGTCCTCTTTTTGTTCCCCCTTTGCTAATTTTTTTCGCTTTGGAAAACCTCTGTTCAATAACAAACAGCAAATGTTTAATACAGAACGTATGCTTCGTTACATTCATGAAGTTCTAAATTGGGCCAATTCAGCTACACAGTCGCCTTAGCTGACTCAAGGCTCAAAATTTAAGGAAAAACATAATTGTTCTTCACCTTTAAAATGTTACCATCTAAGCAAAGGCAAAGAGAGGTGCATATCAAGGCTTCCGGAAACTCAGAACAGCTACAGCAATGCAGTGAGATTTCACCAACACTGGATAGTGCTGGAAGCAATTTGAGCGACGCTTCGCTCGTCTGCATTTGAGTGAGGCCTTGCTTGATTTACTTGCTTATGATTTACTTTTTCCTTTCCCATTCCCCCCCCCCCCCTTCATAATTATGATTTCCGTTTCGTTATCAATAGAGTGATTTTGACTGGAATGTCCACTCAATCAACAATGAGTTACTCGTTGTGTAACGGCAAAAAAATGCGCGATTTTTGAAAACATTCTGCTGATACTTACTTAAAACGCAAAACTTAAGGAAGATGAGCAAGTTGTCGTTTACTGACTCATGCTTTAGTGCATCTAGGATCAGCAAAAAAATGTGGTTTTTCTTTCCCGTGTGGTTGGTAACGTGTGTGAATTGATTCGAGAGGCTATAAACATAAAACTAGCCCCATTGAAAACGTTGATGTCGAATTCTGAATTGGAACCGTTTGATGATAATATATTGATGATTATCCTCATAATGAAAATGGGGAGCTACAATTACATAATTACATCGTAAAACATGAGGGTGTCAGTTGATATAAATCATTTTGCAATGAAAAAATCAAATTGCTGTGAGCTTTACTGCCAATGTTGTGAGACTTCGTAAAGCTCAAAGCGTTCCAAAACATTTTGGTTTCTCGGATTTAAATAAGGAATTGTCCCTCCCATGTTGTTTGATTTGACAAATGATTTACGGCTGGACTGTTTTAAAAGATAGCTCACTGTCCTACGCGTACACAATTAACCTAATTGAACCTACTTGTTCTGCAACTGTTTTGGTTTTCTTTATTTTATAATTGTTGGTTGGATCTATTCATTAGGCCCAGTTTGTCTTTCTCTTTCTTAGCCTGTTGCCAAGAATCTCTTTATATATGCGTCGTGACGGGTGGTGGTAACTTGGATTATTCTTTGTATTCGGGGGAAATTTAACTCATTTGTTTTATAACAAACGGGATCGGTTCCAAACCCTTGCTGACGACGTGAACATTTGTGTGTCTTGGTGGGTCTTGCTAAGTCTCTATGAGTCTCTGTGAATCTTGGCGTGACTTTAAGAATTTTGGTGAATGCTGGACGATTTACAAATTTGTGTGTTATTTATAAATTGTGGTGATACGAATCATAATGAATCTTATTCAGACTTTACGAATCTTGGTGCTCGGAGTCTTTGTGTTTCTTGATGAATCTCGGTAAGACTTTATGAATCTAGGAGAGTCTTTATGAATCTTGGGACTATAAGGATTTACGAATCATGGCAAACTATCTTGTTGAATCTTGGTGAGTCTAGAATCTTCGTGTACTATGGTGAGGCTTTATGAATTTTGGTGAATCGTCAAGAATTTTTGGACTTTTTTACCGAGTCTTTACCAATCTTGGTGACTTCCGTGCTTCGTTAACTCGAATTTGAAGCCGGATGGGAACGGCATACAAGGCGGTCAAAAAATACGTCCAAACACGCAAAACAAGCTGGGTCCTCGGGAATCCGGACCAAAGTGGTTACGCACAAACTAGTTATTAGCGTCGTCCTCTCCAAACCTGCTGAACACCGGATCGAACCCCACGACTGACCAAGTAACATAACTTAAAAAATTTTTTACTAGCAGTCAGCATGACTGTTAAAGGGTAAAAACAGAAATATTTGCCTGAGATGGTGTTCCACGAATATTTTATTAACTAAATATTCGTGAAATCGCATGAGTGAATTCTTTAAATATATTTCTCTGTTTTAAAGGTATATTCCCCCCGGTTGGCTTTCCTGTGTGGCTCAGTTTTCCAACATTAATTCAGACGCATGTAAAGACATTCATTTTCTTATTTTGTTCCCTCGTCAGAAACGGGTTTGTTACATTCACTCTTAACTACGTAAATGTTGCAAACGCTATTTTGCGCAGGATGCTCGAATATAGTGAGAAGGCATGTCCCTTTAAAAGTCTACGTGAAAACTGTGAGTGTGAAAATATGTCATCTTGTGTGGCACTCCGCACCGTACAACTCCAAAAATTCACCAAGTCATTCGCCAAACCATAAACCTGACAAGAACCTTTCGAACCAGAGAGATCATCAAATTACACTTCAGGCGACCATCCTTTGAGCTGAGATTGTATACGGAAGCTTTGCAACCATAATATCGTTTTCCTTGAAAAGTAATGCAATTTGCAAACTTCTCTTTCAAACGACATTTGATCCGGGAGCACTTGCCATCTCCTTGGTTACGAGGACAATAGCGAACAATACCGTTTGTTTTCTTTAGAAAGAAATCCACACACCTTGCGACATTTTTTTCTTTTGGTGTCCAGGGTAATTCGAAAACGAGGTCACAACCGAATAGTGAATGTCCTTTTTCGACAAAGAAAAAAAAAAAAAGAATTGAATCATTTGTTATTCAAATCGAAGTCGTAGGAGGCATTGTAAAAGAAGGGTGGAGAAACTCAAGGAAAGGAATAAAAAAAAATTAATGTATATTTTAAATTCTTCGTCTTCCTTCGTATTTTGATGGATTTTTCTTACCCTGGCCTCCCTTAACCTCGAACGCAAGATGCCTAACGAAGCGTGAAGTGTGATTACTCTCGAACCCACGAGACGTGGGAATGGATTGATTATTGAAATGGAGTTTGCGCACTGGTGTTCATTAGGGCATGACGTCACGTCGACGTAGGATAGGAGAAGGAAGGGGATATTTGGAATTTTGGGAGAAAGTGGAGAATCTACGTGGGGATGGGCAGCCCCCCCCCCCCCCCGAGAGGTTCGACAGAGCTAGAAATCACGTACATCCAAGGTTTAGATTTATAAATCCGTTGCAAATCTTGTAAATCAGTAAATCTTGTGTGACTCATTCAAATCTTGTACAAATCTGTAAATCACGCGAATCTGGCGTAAACCATTTAAATCTTGCTTAAATCATGTGTAAATCGTTAAATCCCAGCAAATCTACATGTAAATCTTCAAATCTGTAAATCTGCACGACTTTATGCAAATCTTCTGAAAATCCGTGTAAAGCTTGCAAAATTTCATGTAAATCATTAAATCGTACTAAAATTTTTAGTAAATCTTTAAATGTCAGCAAATCTGCATGTAAATCTTCAAATGTGCAAATCAATGTAAATCTGCATTTAAATCTATTCAGCAAATCCGTGTAAATCTTGCAAAACTTTATGAAAATCGTTAAATCTACTTAAATCTTTTGTAAATCTTTAAATCTCAGCAAATCCGTAAATCTCCGTAAATCCGTTGAGATATTTATCCTTCTTTTCAATAAATGTGTAAACAGCCTTAAAGTGCCGTAGAATGGGGTGATTTTGGAATTCAGTTTGAATTCGATGAAAACACAGAAAAGTATATCAACTCTTTCCAACAGCCACAAATGCAGCATTTTGAAAACGTAAAAAAATATGTCTGATGGACGACCACCATTTTGGCTTGATAGCTGGGTGAGAGATTTGCCGTGAGAAATTATACCTTATTAAAAAAAAATTAGTTAGACGGATACCAAATTATATTTCCAAAAGTGTATGGCTGTATACAACTTTTGATTGCAGGGCCTACATGCCTCACGCTAGATCATGCATAATACCAGTCAAGGCCAAAGTGTTGACATCAAAATTGATATTCTGAAAACCAACGTGGTGGGCACAGTTTGGACAGGAATGGCTTGTCCATTGTAACCACCAAGGTCACAGTACGAAAACGGGGTGAATTTGAACGTGCCATGAAGTGACTCTGGACATTCTAAAACCTTGTCTAAAAAGTAATACATAGCTTTATTTTTTGTTTCATTTAGGTTTCACTAGGTTTTTTTTTTTAAATTCTGTACTCAAATTAAGATAGGGGCATGCTCCTACCTTTGTTACCAATTTATGATTTTTTACGTGTTTTTTGAAAGACATTTGTAAATATTAAGTAATGAAGGTTGTAATTTACTGTATTTTGTTGTAAAAATCCCATGTGTGTCCAATCCAATCCAGGCTTGCTAGAAATTGGAAATAAGTGCAAATAACAGATTAAAACGACGAATTACCCTGATTGAACACAAAGTCAACCCATGTTGGAGGTGACTTTGGACAAAGCACTTTTTTATTCGTTTTTGAGATGACGGCAGCGTAAAATATTTGAAAATCTTCAGTGTAACCCTATTTCACGGTGGTTTTTTTCTTACCCTATCTGACTGAGGTGTCTCGAGCTCACTGGTCGGCGTTAGGATAAAGACGACCAAGGCAGATTGGGATTAAAGCTCCTTGCCTCACTCGAGGCCATTGCTTTTATCTCTGTCGGCCCTGCAGTCAACAGATAAAAAGAAACATCGAGGAAGAGACGAAGCTGGTCTCAACGACTAATTGTGGGAATCGGAATTCAGCGTAGGATGCACGTAATAGTTTCACGAATACATCAAAGTAACTTCTCGCTGCTGTCACATTTAAACAAGCGGGAGCAGCGACTACATATCCGCATCCAGTCTTCTGTACACTTCCACCACTTTCGGGCCACTTTCACTTCACACTTCCGGTTTTTTTTTTATTCTTTTTAGCTAATTTTTGGATGCTGAATTTTTAAACGATTAAAACTGTTTGCGACATTTAGTACCGTTCCATATGTGATGGGCTCACTCGTAGGCTACTTCCTGCCACTTGTGGGTCACTTCCGCATCATACTTCCGGTTTTTTCTATTCACTGTAACTAATTTTGGGACGCTGAATCTAATAATGAAAACAGTTTGCCTCTGTCTGGTGCGGTTCCATAGATGGTGGGCTCACTTGTCGGTCACTTCTCGTCTTGTGAGCCACTTCCGTTTCATACTTCAGGTTTTTTTGTTTATTCATTTTAACTAATTTTGGGACGCTGAATCTAAAGGTGAAAACCGTTTGTCTCTATCTGGTACCCTACCACAGATGGTGGGCTCTCCACAGTTGATAGATGATGGGTTGACTTGTCAGCCACTTCCGGCCACTCGCGGACCACTTCCGCTTCATACTTCCGGTTATTTTTATTCATACTAACTAATTTTTGGACGCTGAACCTAAAGGTGAAAACAGTTTGACTCTATCTGGTACTAGCGTTCCAGAGATTCAGAGATGATGGGCTCACTTGCCAGCCACTGCCGGTCACTCGCGGACCACTTCCACTTCATACTTACGGTTTTTTTATTATTCCTTTAAACTAATTTTTGGACGCTGACTCCAATGATGAAAACCGTTTGTCTCTATATGGTACTACCGTTCCAGAAATGAAAAATACGACAGACGGACAATGTCGTTGCTGTAGTCCTCTCAGCCGTTTCGGCTGTACAGATGATTAAAAGAATGATGTTTGCCTCGAGTGGAGGGTATGTTACTTTAAATATTCTATGAATATTTGATTAAGAAATATTAAAAGTGTTGCTAAATAGATTTGCAAAAAAAATTTTGGTTTAATATTCTGTGCCATGGATCTCAGTTATTCTTTTTGATGGTGGTGTAAAGTAATGTTGACTGAAAAGAGTTTTTTTTTTTTGTTATTTGAAATGGTGAAGGCGTATGACAAAAGTT
>JAHWFP010240810.1:0-15618 GCA_023313725.1 Lithobius niger
GGTCGCGAACAGACCGTTCAATCTCTAATTAGTCTCAGAAATTGAACGAGTCTAACCTAGCATCTTCCCAACCCTCCTACTCTAGGATATGTATACATTATTAATTCTTAAGAGTAAGAGAGAAGAGAATTTCTGTGTTCACTATTGCTTACCAATCTTCTATGTAATGTCATGTAATATGTACAGAATTTTATGTCGGTGTACATTTTAAGTGACTAGCAATCCCAGGAGGAAGGATATTCAGACTATCTCTCAACCCTCAGATCTCTGACCTTGGGTCAGTCCTGCCTTGTACAAAATATTTGTCCGATGTTAACATCAGACAGCTAGCCAAAGTCCAATATATCCCAGACTGCTAGCAGGGTATCAGGCAACTGAGAAACCAAATCCTTCGTTCGTGTATCAAAGTGACGTTTAAGTCAACTAACCTTAATCCAACCATCATTTAAGACGAAAATAATCTCCATAGTATTTCAAGCTACGGGATCGGTATCTTGCCCTCACTTGTGGAGGGGTGGGAAAAGGAGATTTCAAATGTTTGCTTGTGTCCCCAAAAAGTGTCATCCTGTACATAATTTGCTTTCTCGTAATACTCATCTTTTAATTATGACTTCAATTTCTGCCATCATCATCCATTATGCCTTCTGGCTTCATTTATTTCCGGATTTTTGGCCATCCACATCAGTCCATTTCTGTGCCCATTTTTCTTTCAATACAATCATTTATCTCTTCCTGTGGAAATAAATTCAATTTTATTAACATGATTGTCAGTATAACCTTTCAATTTACTAATTTCCACTTGTACATATGTGAATAAAGTTTTACTCCTCAATTTCAAGTTTGTGTTTTTATTTTATTTTCCCACACTTTTGGTTTAGGCAAAATTTCCACTGTCTCATGCTTAAAATAGAGTCTATGGTCAACCATGTCCTAAACTGACCCACTTTCCAGTCCGATGCCTCCTTCAAGAGCATCCTACTGCCCCTCCTCTTTGAAGGGGGAGCAGCTCAACCGCATCTCGTCGTTTAAAAGCAAAGGGTTGCCGCTAATATACAAAACAGGTGCCTTTCAAAATATGGTATCGCCCATCTTGGCCTCAAAACGTGAGGTCAAACTGGACAATGGCACCCATTTTTGTCAACAAGTAGGGGTGGGTTGGAAACGGAACTAGACAGTAAGGCGCCCCTAACTTTTGACGTCACATTTGACCTGAAGTTCAATTGGTTAGCCCAGTAGGTCAACTCTCAACCTGTACAAATTTTCGACTGTTTAAAAGTCCCTCATATTCGAGAACTTTATTATTTCGACCGTGTATCTGCTTTCGCTCTTGTGCATTATTTCCTGCTCATCTGTAAAATGCCGGGAGAAAAACGACCACCCTGCAAAATTGCTCCCCGCCCGTGCTACGCCTCTGGACGGGATCGCCGGAACGGCTTCGCCCGTGTTGCGCCAACCTCCGTCGTTATCATGCGTTAATAATGCAACATGCATTACTATTTACGATGATTTTCCATCACCAAGAACATTGCCTCCGTGCTCCGCTAGGTTTCCCGTACCCTCATCAGATTCCAGGTAATCCCCCTATACCACTTTATATCCAGGGGAGGATTCAGAAACCTACTTTATTCGGAACTTTTTCCGCATTATTGTGTCAGCTCACCGTCATCCATTTCAGAGTGACAGGCCTGCACCCCCTCCTGAAGGAACCGTGGTGCGGGGATGCGCACCGCTGACCATTTCCATTCGTGTAACGTAGGCAATGGGGACCTATGTTTACACATGCGATCCAATTTTTACCTACCCTTTGCCCAGGAGGGTGAAGAATTTAAACAATATCAACTTCGTGTTGGTAGAATGGAGGAACATTTTAATCTGGCCAATGATGCACCGCCGTTATCAGGGTTTGTGCTCACTATCTCCAATACACCACGTTTGACATCGTTTCCGCAGTTTACCATTCAAACTGCACCAACTTCAGCTAGCCAGCCTCCGCTACCATCTTTGCCTGTGCTTCAGCTGATCCCTCCCCATTTTCGGAGAACGGGACCCCGCTTTATCCCATCTATCGAGTGCCAACTGATTCATCGTCAACCTCCGGTGGAACTTATCGAATAAATGACGGGGCCTCCACCAGCGCTTCCTCGCCCCTGATCCAGTGCGACTAAGAAAGCCATAACAGCTGGCTGCCTTGCTTCCTGAACTGTCCCTTCTGTGCCACCGCACCAAGGGGTAAGTTAATACTTATTTGCCAAAATATTATGGTTCTCAAAATGCAATGTTATATGTTAAATCTTAAAGCACAAAAAAAAATTCCTATTACTTTTATTATTGTAACTGTCTATGGATTTATATTTTGAATCCATCAATTGACATTTTATGATGTCCAAAAAAATTTGAACCCATCAAAATTCTTTTCACTTTCAATAAGAATAATGCACCAAACTTTCCAAGGTTAATTCAAAACAAGTTCATTATGCTTTTAATTTCTACTTGTTTCTCAACCACCGGCCGGTATAGGCCTAAACTAGATTTTTGTTTCAAATCTATGCCTGTTGCATTTTGACCAACTATTATTAATTTGAAATCAGTGGTGAATGTCAATGTTTTTATTTCATCTTAGTTAGAATGAACACACTTTTTAAGGCTAAATTTTTTTTCGCCTTAATATATGGAAAAATATGTTCAGAAAAATACCAAAATTATTTCCATGTTTTCTATATAGGCTTGTGCCTTGCATATTACGTTTTATGAATTTTCTTATTTAATGATGTTAATTTCAAACTTCCCACTTATTTAAGAAGGAACATTATTTTCTGTGTTTTTACTCTATAACCCAGAAAATAAGGGAGGAGGGAAAAGAACAGGCGATCGGAATTCAATGTATATTTTTAGCAAAATGCTACTGATTGAACGTGTCTATATTAATTATATTTCTTAATCAAGACGTTTCATGGCTATAACTTAATGGTTTACATACTTACAATTTTATACCGATCGCTTTTCCTGCCATCCTCCCTCCCGTTTTACTTCAAAATACACAAAATTTCAGGTAATATTTTTTTCTATAAAAATGTAAGCTTGTTAAGCTTTTAAAACCCGCGAATTTTCGTTCCCATATGAATTTACTGGGTTATCAAAATACTGAAAACATAAAATTACAATTTCTCATATGTATGTTGCAGTATTCAATATCCAGGGTCCGAATTACCTATTCTGACCATGAATTTGAATTATCACTAGTAGCCTATTACCAAAATTGTGACATACCCATATGTTATTATTTTATTCAATATATCAAAATTTCCATTCCCTTTACACATATTTATCAATCGTCATTTTTCACAAGGAAATTTGCAATTTCAGCAAGAACTTTTTCCTTTATTCCCATATCATTCACCATCCATGGTCCGAATTACTTACTCCGATCGTGGATTTTGAATGTTGTCTTTTGTACAAAAAAAATGTTGAATTCTTAGCAATTTGTCACACTAAGTTCTTGCTGATTATATTTAATGAACAACTATCCACCTTGATTCATTATCATCAATAGAAATTAAAATTTATCCCGTAAATTCCTGAAATATCTGCTAAATTTATATACTCTTCCCTTTTTGATAAAGCATGTAAATTATGCCCAAAATTTCATGTCATATTCTCGCTTCTTGGGTCATCCATAATTTGTTCCGAGAATCGATAATCTTATTTTAACTTTTTATCTTATCTCCCCGACCTTAAAGGTCTTTAACTTCTTGTTTTGCCAGTATCAACCTTACCAGTAATAATTCTACCTCACAACTCCCAATTACTTTGATTCTTTAAAATCGTTCCACCTTGATCTCTCTTTTTCTCATTTCTTTGGGAAAAAGGAAGGGAAGGGAGGTGGGGGAAATCACATATTTATTATATATAATATATGCTTATTTACCACCCCACCATAACGATACTTTCTACTTAGGCAATGATCATAATATTTCTATGAAATTTTCCACATATTAAGGGAAGAAAAAAAATAAAATTTCTGTTATGAACATAAATCAGTTTTATTTAAGAATTTATGAAATCTGATTCATTATTTTTATTATTAATGTTTTCGTTCCGAAAGTCATCATTGCCAACTACTTACATGTATCTTACAGTATCTTTCAACCATTTACCAAAATTTGGCCAATTTTATGTTTTTATCCAACTTTTGCTTTACCTTAAATCCCCCTCTCCTTATTATGAAAGAAGGACCAAAAATAAAAATATTTTTACTTCTTTATTTTGAGCAATCTTATCTCAACTAAAAAAAATTCTTCATACGGCAATATTTCAATTTTCCAAAAGGTATCAAAATCCAAGTACCAAAATGTCATGTTTTTCAGCTCTTCAGCTTTTAATTTCCAGTTATTTATAATTTTGATTATATTTATTATAGATAATGACACTGGACCCAGTGCCTGTTAAGTCCAGCCCACCATAGTACTTTGCCGTACATGTTGACGTAAGTCACCACCACTCGTCCGATGCGTTCAATTTCACAGCGTCGGCGAGTGTTGGTGGCCCGACAACTGGCGCCATCCATCGGCGAAGATACCAACTACCTCCATCGCCGACATGAAAAACCAGGCCTCCTGTCTCGCTCAAACTCGGCCATATTTGACTTTTAAACTGTAATTAGTTTAAGTCCCCCTTAATTAACTGGAGACGTAAAATTTTGAACATTCTGTTTTTACTTTGAATAGCAAAATTATTTTAATGACCTAAATTCCCCCATTAATTTTCAAAATTTATTTTCATTCATCAAAATAATCCATGGCAATTTAAATTTTTGTATAATTCATAGTTTTTTCAAAATGTCATAATTATTTTTCAACATTTTCCATTATTTGTACTGTACATATTTCAAATGTCTCTTATGAATTCACTATACATCCGCCAGTAATTATTTGTACATATTTCCGTATTTTGTTATGTTTTTTAAAATAAATTTTTTTAAAAATGATAATTTTAATTCTTAATCACTGAATCACTAGTATCCTGTCCACTTATTTAAGTAAACTGACACATGTCCATTAATTATTTAAGTAATCTCTGTGCATGCATGTATGTTTTATTTGAGACACTCCGTATAAACTTAAATTCCGTTTTCAGCGATGCCTGCTTGCAACGCCACGTTTTCCATTAACCCACCACGGAGTTCTCGCGACCCACCGCATGGCTGGGCCACGTTTTCCCTTTGTTCTCCAACTGAAAACTACGCTACCATGTCGTCTTCAACTCTCGCATCGTCTAGTTGCCTACGAAGCCTTATTAATGGCGTACATTTACTGCTTCTTGTTTGATAAGAGTGCGATGCACCGTTAAAACGTTGTAAGTCTAATTCTTGTTGAAGCTTACTTTGTTTTATTTTAAAATATCGAGCCGATCTTGGTTCAATACATTTACGTTTTCTAGAATTACCATCGCCTGCTTTATTTAACGCATCGTCTGCAACTGACGACTCGAGATCCGGACCCTCCATCTCCGCTGCTTGGTCAGACGGATCCAAAAGCAGTTTTGCAATGTATTCTTGTAATTTTGTTTCAGCGTTCGTTAATTCTCCGTTAACTTGTAATGACAAATCAAGATCTGAAGCTCCATTAAAAGGTATAGGTCGATTTGAACCTTTAATAAAATAAGGTCTTAAGTGGTTAACATGTGCACGATAAATTTTCAACGGATCCAAAAAATGAACCACTCGTACAATAACATCATTCACAAATTCCATTATTCTGAACGGACCAGTCCAACATTTATTTAATTTATTGGAAATTTGCTTTATAGGAACCCATATTTTCAAAAGCACATAATCATCAACCATGTAACTATACTGTCTTGCTGTTCTATTATAAAAATTCTGGGAGTTTATAACAGATTTCCAGTTGTGCATTCGTACTACTTCGAATGCTGCTTGTAGTCCACTTTCTAGACGCACCACGTAATCTTCACTATCATAACAGATCTTAGGCGGCTCAAAAGCTAAAGATGTTGGTAACCTATATTCACAACCAAAATGGAGAAAATGTGGACTAACTAATGTAGCTGCTGAAGGAGTACAATTAATGGCTATAGTCACCATTTCCAAATATCTACACCAATCATCAGGGCAATGAGAAGTGATTTTTCGCAAAATGGTTTCAATTTGTTTGTTGCAATTTTCAACTAACCCACCTACCCAGGAAACGTTAGGTGTGAAATTAATTTGTTTAATTTGCAACAAAGTAGTTAATTTGGCCATAATTGTATTATTCATTTCACTTCCGTTGTCAGATCGTAATTGGACCAGACAACCAAATTTAGCTATTAATCTAGAAAATCTTTGCTACAGTCTCCGCCTTCTTATCGGGAATGCCCACTGCGATAGTGTAGCGAGAGAAACCATCCACCATGGATAGAATCCAGTTAGCCCCATAGTTACTGGTGTGCAAAGGCCCAATGAGATCCAGTGACCATGACAAACCTGGCCTTTGCAAGGGGGTATAGGCTCTGAGTGTAGCCTTATAGGGTCTGTTCGGTTTAGCATATGCTTGACAGACCTGACTTGACTTCACATAATCATTAATATGCTTGTACATATTAGGCCAAAAGCAATGCAGTTGCATTAAATCTAACGTCTTCTTACTTCCTCTGTGTCCCGAAGCAGTTGCTGCATGGTAATCTCGAACAAAAATTCACTTAGAGATTTCGGAATACACATCTGTGCTAAGTTTTCTATTCTTCCTTGTTCGGGATCCGCTAGCCGGATCCGATACAGGATCTCGTCATAATCTTTGAAAAAGATATTACACTTGTTAGAAGCATCAAGCAGTTCCTCCGACGACTGACCTTTAAGTCGTTTTATTATTTCACCAAAATACGGATCTTTGCGTTGTTCTGCAGCCAGATGCGCGCGAGTCCAGTTTGGATACTGGCTCCCAAGAACAGCTACTGGGATTTCGATTCTAGACAGCGCATCTGCCACAGCTAGCAATCTGCCAGGCCTATGACGTAAACAGAAGTTGTAATCTCGTATTTGGAGTAAGATCCGTTCGAGTTTAGGTGACAAGGAGGACGAGTTGTACAAAGAAATTATAGCCATATGGTCAGTGGTAAAAAAAAACGTTTTACCTAATGGCTAAAATGGCTAAAATCTCCCTGGTAGTCGTCGTCTGCTTACGTTCACTTGGTGTGAGTGTTCGGGAAGTGTAGGCCAAGGGGCATTCAATGCCTCCGTGCATCTGGGACAAACATCTACTCACCGCAAAATCGGATGCATCCGTTTCAAGGTAGAATGGCTGCGTGAAATCCGGATGCTTTAACGTAGCGGCATTGACCATCCCTCGTTTTAACTCCCGAAAAGCTTTTTCTTCTTCGTCACCGGATAAAGCTCTTAGGAGCCGGATAAAGCTCCATAGCCCTAAGTTTATCTTTATCTGGATGTATTCCATGTTCATCCAGCACAAATCCCAAAAATTTCATTGATTTACAGCCAAATAAACATTTTTCTGGACTGAGTTTCATGCCACTCTTAGCCACCAGACCTAGAGCTCTGTCTACATGTCTGGTGTGAGTCCTAAAATCTGGGGAATTTAATAAGCAATCATCTAAATAGCAGGCACAATAGGCACCTAAAATCTCAGCAAAGATTTGCTGAGCGCAAAACTGGAAATGCACTGGCACTGTCCGTAATCCCATCGGCAAGCGCTGAAAAATCCAGCTTTTCCTGGAAGAATTGAAGCTTATTTTATGTTTATCAGCCTCCGCAAGCTTAAGCTGGTAAAATCCGAACTTAAAATCCAGTTTAACTGAAGTATTTGGACCCACTCAGATGTGCCATGCTCTCTGTCAGTGGGTATTGGCACACTTATGGACTCAACAACCGAGTTCAAGCCTCTCAGATACCACCACGCGATATCCGCTAGGCTTCCTCCTAACCAAGAGACATGGCGACATCCAACTACTTTTCCTCTCTTTTATAATCCCCGCTTTCTCCATTTCTTCCACGTAGCTATCCAATAGCTCCCTTTGGTGAAAAGGAACTCTGTAGAGCCTGGAACGAACTGGTTCCGCGTTTCCAGTCCGAATAGGGACTTCGTACTGTTCATACACCCCTAAGTCAAAATCATTCTTAGAAAAGAATTTTGATGCGTTTTTAGCATATCTAGGAACTCCTCTTTGTTTTTCATCCAAATCTGGAAAAGCAAACTTGTTAAATAGATTCCATTCTTCATCAAGTTCTTCCCTTGTTTTGGACACGGAGGGCTTTGCTGTGACCCTAGCAGGCCCCTCCGCTGGGCTTCCTCCCCGTTTGTCTTGCTCTTCTGACGTCTGAGTTGGCCTTGAGCTAACCGGCGCTGCTTCGCAAGTCGCCGCCTCTGTCGCTTCGTCCTCATACTCCACGATCGCTGTCGTGTAATGCCCCAGCACAGTACCCTTTTTGAGTTCGATGTCTACGCCACTCAAGTTTATACACATCACCGGAAGAATACCGGTAGGTGTTGTGTTAACTAGACCGTGAGCCATACAAATTAAATCTTCATTAGATTTTGGTACAAAAATACCGCTTTGTATCTCCGGAAACGGAGTATTTAATAACGCTGTTATACGTGTTTCCGTGTTAGTTGGAATCAGCTCGTCCCCTCTACATCTATATATTCTTCCTTGGGTGTGCAATTCCACGTTGATTTCGGGTTTTCGCTACTGTCTTCGTCAGATTCAATATTAATGGTTGCTATGTGGATGCCAGATGGATTATATTTTTCCCGATTTACGATTTCCATATTTTGAATATAGCTAGACCAAGCTAGTTCGGCAGTAGCTGAAAGTTGAAACTCTAAAATTCCGATTTTCAAAACGTTATGAGAGCAATCCAACGAAACGAAATCTAATTTACTAGACATGAAATCGAAACCTATTAATACTGGAATATCACCAAAAGAACCATCAGGAACTATTATGAACTCCTGTTGACGTGAAAAACCACATTTCGAAACTGTAACCGTAATTTGTTGACCTGTTTTAATTTTCTTTTGGCCTACGCCAACCAAATCCAACGGTTTTTCCAAATCACGTAACTGACAATCCACGTTTGAATCTCGTAACAACTCCTGCGCTGCTGAATCGCAGATTAAGGAAACTGAAGACCCAGTGTCCAATAAACATATTCTAGGCCTATTACCAATCTTAAATACGAAATGCGGACGAGAAAAAGCTATGTTCTGAACACTATGCACTGGAACATCGTTTCTCGCACTAGACAACGGCCCTGCTGCCTACTCTGAATCCAGTAGGTCGCCACTCTCACTTCTGTTTATCTCGCTCGCTAGATGGCGTTGGCAGTACCAGCGTTCGCCCATCTCAGCTGAAACGCTCACTCGCAATCTCCCGTTTTTCAAAACAGATTTGTTTACGCTAGTACTACTTTTTGGTGTAGTATCGCAAATACTATCCCAAAATGTAAGGCAAATCATAGGTTCATTGTTCCCTTTTAACAACGGAATTCTGAACTTCCACTCTTTTTGGGTTTGATCAGAAATTCCAATAGACGAACCGGACGACATTTTCACCTCATTTTTGAAAAATGGTTCATCAATGTGCCAAAACTGAACCTTACGTTTTTGACCCAAAACGGATAAAAAAATTGGTTTACTTGTATATATGGTATTTAATTCAGAGTGAAAAGATGATGAATCTACACCGTCTTCAAACAGTGTTAAAATTACAGAGTCACACTTTAATTTGTATGTATCATTAACAGATTTTAGCATACTGTGGAACTCGTCAGCTAAATGTAAGTTGTTTTCAACAGAACAAGAAACATATTTAGTCGGAACTTTTCCGAAATATGAAGCCAATCTAGGCAAAGCCAATGTCCTATCGGGTAACGACAACCGTTGTTGTTGCCTATCAACATCTGAGTACAATTTAATGAACAATTTATCCGCAACCTCCGTTGAAAATAACTGAACGTTACTAAAATTAATCGACTTGGTATTAATATCCTCCATTGAAGGACCAACAGGGTTTTGGGTATGCACTGCATTAATAGGGACTTCATGTGACACCACATTAGAATCCTGTGCATTCCCTTGTAGCCTAAGACACCTGTTCGCATCTAGGCTATGAGCCCGTTTTTTGAAGACTCGTTAGCTTGCCCGTTTTCTCCCTCATGCTTCACCTGAACAGCACACTGTGCACCCTGATTGTACTGTTGTTGCCCATAATTTTGCTGATAATTATCGCTTTGATTACAATTTAGACCACCAGCATTGTTATTAAAGTTACCATTATTACCATACTGTTGCCCATTTTGCTGATTTCCCACATTAAAATGCTGATTATCCCTATAACCTTTTCCGGACCATGACTTACCTCTTTTACCTCTATAATTTCCCCTATTTGATGGGCCACCACGTCAACCTCTGTTATTGGAATTAAATTTGTTTCCCGAAACATCTGCACTAAATCTACGTTCATTTCTTTGATGGACCCTCTAAGTTTTACTCTTTAGTATGACATTCTCGTTTCATATAGCCACGCCCTAAACAACGGTAACAATGCCTTTCTACCGTACCACTTGCTTGAACTGCACTTACCTTGACTTCATTTTTAGGAGAACTTATTTTATTTACACTACGCTCCAATCTTTCGATTTTATCAGCCATAGTACCCAAAGCCAGATTATTAATGCCTATTTCTGTAGTTAACTGTGAACCACTTCCTACAGCTGGTGAAGCTGCGGTTTTAGCTGCCCATTTCCCAATACGTCCTTCCATAACAGAACGCTTCCGAATTGCAGCATTGTACATGTCACGAAAAGTTGTCGGATCTTTGGATAAAACATAACCCTCAATTTCAGGCAGTATAGCTGGAGAAAAGCGTTTCTTAAAGCTTCGTCTTTAGTTTCTAATTTTCTAATTCTCTCCGCCTCGCTATCTCCAGGCTTTACCCTCCAAAGTTCCGAAGCCATAGTTTCCAACCTTTCTGAAAAAGTCTCGATGGTTTCACCTTCCTCCATACCTGTAGTATAGAATTTATTCATAGTTATACTTTTTCCTGCGGACCCGAAACGATCAACTAAAACTTCTTTAAATTTATCCCAGTTATCTAATCGTGCAATTTGAGGGTTCATAGCTAGGAATTTTGCCACTTGGCCAGTACACTTACTACAAGCTACTGAAACTATTTCCTCATCTTTAAGACTAGGGTCTAACGACCTCAAATTCTCGCACATAAGAAAAAAGGTAAAAACATCCAAACTTTCTTCACCCGCAAAAGAAGCTATTGCCTTCTTGGCTTGACTAATTCTTCCCATAATCTCGTTTTATCTGATCTGTCCCTAGGTTGCTGTTCTCTCATAGAATGTGCTACTTCCCTTACCATGTCAATTTGACTTTCATTGTTTGCCCTTAAACAAGCCGAAATAGTCTGGGACAAAATATTCTTCATTTCACCCCCATTTATACCCTTATTCGATCGCCTAGCCACAGCGTCATCAACCAATTTTCTGATCTCATCTTCATTATCTGCCGGGCCCCAATCATCAATAATCGATCTTAACCCTAATCTACCCCTTAGGTAATCACTGGTAACCTGATCAAGATGCTTTGTCCTTGATTTCTTTCTACCCCTGTCAATTTTGCCTGTTTCGGTACGATCCGGCGAACGTGACTGTTCCCGACTCAAAATTGGAGGAGAATCATTATCATGGTCAGATTCATCTGAGTCCGATTCTATCACAACCCCGCGCTTATGGCGCTTGGGAGTACTGGTTGTGATTTGACTCAGTCCACAAAGTCATCCCTGTTCAAAGGTCGTTTAATTTGCCTGCCTCTAGAGGAACGAGTAACCATACCCCTAGTGCTACGGCCTCTACCTCTTGGCATGATAGGTACTTAAAACAATTCACTTAAAAAAAAATCTTTTCGCCAAAATCCAACGCTAATCTTAAGTTAGTCACTAAAGTTAGCTTAACGCCACACCAAGTTACTAAGTTTAACCTATTTTCTACACAACACAATCTTAAATCTATAGCCAAATTTTCCAATACTCCGAAATAGTTCACAATACATTCTAACACCAGCCTTTTAAGCAAATATCAACCTCTGATTTCTATATCAATGCTAACAGCTAGCCACCGCTGTTAAAACTAGTACAGCCTACAAAAGTATTCATTGCTCAATAAACACTGCATATGAATCAAACACGACCCAATATTCAGACAACAATCAACAAAATCATACTTAAAGTTCGGAACTCATAATAAATTCAAAAGATTATGCGCTAAAATATGTTTAAATACGCTCTAATTCACACCAAATCAAGCAATTACCTCAAGAATTCTCCGATATCAATGGCAATCATCCTTAAAATTAACTGCTATTTTAAACTAGCAATAAAAAATCTACCTGCGTTATAGTGCTGATCTCAACCAATGAGAGAATCCAAATATCGCACCAAAACCAATTTTATCACCAAATCGCAAATTATTAACACAATCATATCTATCCACCAAAATTCCATAGTCTAGACTAAATCACTTTTCAAGTACAGCTTTTGCCACTTATTTAAAAAAAAAAATATATATATACTTCAATCTGCCACTAAATTCACTTCCTAGTAACCTACTCAACAGTTACGCAACAACAAAATTCCACGAATGCAGCATAATTTAAAGGTTACGAGATTTCGCAAAGATTTTCACCAAATTCCTTTAAATTTGAAAAATGTTTTAGCTAAAAGCTAAGCGTGGACACTTCTGCACCACTGTTATAGGTTTATTTCTGTGTGAAACCCATATGTCAGAATGGCTATTACTAAATGCATATACATATACACTGTAAAATAAAGACTCATAGACACCAAATAGATTACTTATTCATTTAATTCGGCTACTGGCATACAGCAATCTAATCTGAAATGGCTCTTACTTATTTAGATACGCCTTAATAGATTGCTTATGCATTACGGTATTCCAGATTGAAGTCAACAGCTATTATTCAATAATCCATTACCAACAATAAATCCTTACTAATTCCAACAATGATAAGTTACTGCTTATCCCTACTCTATTATGATTTCCGATAACCCTACACAATATATCAATGATTGTTATATCATAACTCGATACAAGTACTTAGCTGTAATCCGTTGGCACTTCGACCGTCACACCCACGGCTAAGCCTTTAACACCTTTCCCGTCACGAGCCAAGTAGGAGGAGAGACCTGATGCAACTTACAATGGGTGATGACTGATCCTATTCTTTCCTCGGCTTTGCTTATATAGACTCGGTTCCCCTTTGTGCGTTAATAGCCTAATTACTCACTGTCGTTTACGTATGACGGATATGCCGCCAGTAATTGCTTTTACTCCAAGATAATTATAGTGGGAGTGGATCACCTGTCAAGACCAGGATCCACCTGCAAGATTGTTTGCTCTGATATGTCACTCACTTTAACCCTTCCCTATAATTATCTAAAGGACCCTTACGTTAATAGCTTTCTGCTGACCTCAATCCAGCACCTGGCTTGATGACGCACCTCCTTGAGCTTTGGCTTGTTTGGTATTGTTTATCCTGTTTAGTGTTTTGTGTCTTAAAATAAATATCGTGCCTTTAATGCACTGACTTGATTATTTATATTAACTTTGAATAGCTGCATGAATATATGCAGCTCTCTATAATCATATTATAATTAATGTGAATATTAATTTATGCAAATATAATATAACACGTGTGTGGCAGTTTTTATAGAAAAAAAATTATTAAATGAAATTCAAACATATGCATGAATATTTACAATTTTACGCATTAATCAAAAAATGTCTGCTAGGCCTATAGAGTTCCATTTTTTTAAAAAGAATTACCACGATTTACCAGTAATGTATGATAAAACTTTAATCTGTTTTCCAAATTTGTTTGCTAATGCAGGTGACAAGCTAGTGTTTGTTTTAAGCCTTACTCATTATTTATTCATTTCTTGCCTATTAAAGAGCTATTTTACTTATTGAATAAGCATCTAATTGCCAAAATTTTACAATTTTTGTTATAAATTTGAGTAGCAGAATTGTGAAATTTATTCCCCAAAACATGAAATTGCCTGCCCCTCGGGCTAGGCTGACTGAATTTTGTTTCTATTACCTAATAGGAAATAAACATTACCTGTTAATTTTTGCATTCCTTTCCGGAATGCTGCCTTTCCCTAGAGGTTTTTTTGGTTGTACAAAGCCGTCCAGCTGTTCAAACCAAGTACGCATGCGTGAGTATACTCCTCCATATAAAGATGAAGAGTCGCGGCCAGAAGCCATCTTTTTTCTCTCGAAATGTCAAGATGGTGATTCAGGGTGGGTACAGGTAATGCGTACTTCCTATTAGGCAATAGAAACAATATTCAGCCAGCCCAGCCCAATGGGCTAGCAATTTCATGTTTCTGTACGATTCTCGAAAATATACATTATCTGTTAATTTTTGCATTAACAGTTAAACCTCGTCAAAACTGGCTGTGGGTATCACCTTGATGGGCACACTACGGTAAGAGCTGGCTCCCCCAGAAAGTTACAAACTTCGTACTGTATTCTGGGAAAATGGTGAAGCAGGAAGACTGTCTCTTTCTGTGGAATGTGTGTCCGATTTTTTTTTTAAAGTGGTCTTTCTCCAGTTCCTTGTTTATTGAAGCTTGCATTGAACTTTTTTAATGCCAACATTTAAATACATCATTCAACTTTGCTATACCTTTTTTTTTTAATATGCTACATGTTATGACTTCAGTTAGGTCCGTATGGTAAGGATAACTACTACTACCAGTAGGTAATTAACTGATATATGTGTAGCTATTGCATCGTATTCCATCCCTTGTCACAAGCTCAGCTGGGAGAGAAGCTACGGCTTTCGTATCCCGTGTCCACGACAGTTACTTCAACATCGTCAGTCTTATTTTATCTGTAGAACAATAAAATGCGTCAACTTTCCGGCATGTGCATGAAATGGCGTTGAGCCAGGAGGTAAAACACGCCGCGATATCTACCCCAGTCTGCCTTGGCATTAAAAGACGCCTTCCCCGCAACAGTGTCATTTCAGCACTATTACGTGTGGCTTATAGCCGCATGCATGTCTAATCATAGCAAGATATACGTTTTCACTTACTTATAGGTTAAAACCTAGGCTACATTTTTTTAACGTCGGTTACCCCCAGTGACGGCGTCTGGACTGAATTGTTTGGGTGGTCAACAGAGTGGTCACATATGGTCACAGTGTCACAGTTGGGTGGTCACAGTTGGTGTGGTCACAGTTGGGTGGTCACATATGGAAACAGAGTGGGCCAAGGTTTTTTTTAAGGCAACCGCATTAGGCACTTTTATTTCGTTTAATCCAACCGGAACGTAACATAAGCTTCAATGTAGTAGAATTTATTTGTAAAATACGCCCCATAAACACGCAATATAAATTTGGCTACCCCTATAATGCCAAGTTACTAAAAAACTTTAAAAAAAATAAAAGCTCTGTTTATTCATTTGATTTCAAGTTTAGCTTGCAAGATTTTTTTTATTATTTATTTTCTGGTGGTGGCATGAGTGTTGGGGGGGGGGGGCGTGAAATTTTTGGGGGGGGCTGAAAGGGGGGA
>JAHWFP010240839.1:0-21019 GCA_023313725.1 Lithobius niger
ATTTTATTTAGTTTTAGTTTTTAGCATGGAACCTTGCATCCTTATGACTTGTAAGTTTTATTTCCATGGCCCTGCTCTGCTGTTATTTTATTAATTTTTATTTTTATTTTTAAGTTGTTTGACATGTTTTAAAAACCCTTCACCTGAAAACGGTTCCGACCTTGGAACCGAAACGTCGTGATTTCGTTGTTTCACCAGCACTTGATGGCTACTCTGTATGTGTTTTTAATAACTAAAGTGCTTTTTAACTTTCTGCTTTTTTTTTTTTATACACACTGCAACACACACCGACAATAATGCTTAATAAGCAAACTAATTTCTTTAAGACAATTGTTATAGCTACAGTGGTTTAAAGGACCTAACTTCCATACAGTCTTCGTCTAAGGATCTACGTCTTCGCCTTCACAGAGGAGCACAGGTTGAGACAATACGACAGACCGACTTTATAAACAGTTTTGAGTTCTAACTTACTGATTCTTGCGGAAAATGTAATCGAAAAATGTGGAACTTTTCGTTTAAACTGAAGACTAATTTATCTGGTTGCCAATCTAAGAAATTTGTTTGAACCCAAAAATAGCGTTCGCACGAAGTTGTGTTGCCGATTGTGAATCATCAGAAACGTATTGTAAATAAGAATCTGCATGATACCACTTTCGAATCCTTGGAGAAATTTACAAATGAAAGACGGCTGCAGAAAATGGAGTAACAAAAAAAATGTTTTGGGCTTGCAACTCTTAAACTACGGATAAGATTGAAAGCTAATCGGTTAAAAATGATATTCAGAATTAAATTTAAAATGGTTGTATTCATATTTAGTGCGAAATTCACCCTTCCGACCCAAATTCATCTTTTGTTCCATTTATTCCTATTCAAACAGTATAATGTTAATGTAGTATAGTAGTAGTGTTAATGTAGTATAGAAAATTCCTGACTTTAAACTGATGCTGGGGTACCCACAACGATGGTAATATGCTCAGAATAAAGATGGAAGTGGGTTTCCTCAAATAATGACAATAAAAATGTTAGGGCCGATCTATGGTTGCTTGTTGCGCTATAGCACCGTATTTCTGTTGTATTCAAGCTGAGTTTTAACTTTAAACTCCAAATCCAAGTAAAGCATTTCTATTACATTATGGGAGAAAGCACAGCTTCATCTTTTATCTGATCTAATCCATTAGTTTATCATAATTTAAGCTACTATAGCAGATATTTAAAGGGAAACTGCTGTAGCTTGGTCCCTACATGTAGTAATGCGTTTGTATTACCCTTATTGGAAAAAAAGCATAGTTGAACCTTTCAGGTATAATCCCAATTACATTTTACAGCTTACCAGCAGCAATTGGTTGAAAGTCAGTGCTTTTTACGCACTTTCTACGTTAACACTAGTCTACAGTTCATTAGGACCTATAATGGGACATCAATGGTACAACAAGTTTAAAAGTCATAAGCGAAAAAAACCGATTTGCCACGATATTTTCGGCCACCATCTTAGAGCTCCAATCATCGCTGGACTCTCGAATAAATACCTTTCCGTATTTTGCTGCACTGATCACTTTTTCTTTGCTTACGGTTATGTTGAAGTAATAGTAAGCCAATGACCGAACTTTTGTATAAATATCTAAGGATTCGAATTATATGGAAGCATAAAAATGAAGGCATACCACATATTGGCACCCCTCGACAAAAACAGCTTAAAGTCTTAACATTGTTTATACTCTTAAGAGTGTGATAAGTAATTATGAGATTAGTCTGATTTACAATTTTTTCCCCGACCTATCTGGAGTCGTTCTTTGGTCGAGCTCGCTTAATTTACTTTTGTTATATGCGAATACTTTTATTGAATATTTCGCACCTGTTGGATCAATGTGTTCCCTGTTTAGTGCATTTTGTGTGCCAGTCAGCAGTGTGCCGTACGTGCTGGTCCCGTACTTATAAAAGTATAGTAGCTACCATGTGTCGAAAAATGACTTAGATAATGGTGCACAGAAGGTAGTGCAAGTACCCTAGCATCAAGCTAACCTGAGAAGTGCCCCCCCCCCTCAAAAAATATAATAGACAAAAAGTGATCCAATTGTGACTTAAAAGAATTCCCACAGGGGATGGAGATAACTGGTGCAAGAAAATCGTTCCAAGATTAAACAGCTCACTTAGTGAAAAAGTGGAGATGAACTTCCCACATACGATTTTCCTTGGAGTAGTTAGGAGCAAAGTGTGCTAATATCAGGTGGTTCAAGCCGGCCACATAAGACTACTGTTTTCAAGATTGTGCTCTGAATAGATTGAGCAGCCTGTCCAACATTTTTCTTTATGATGGACTACTTACGTAGGTTCGTTTTTCGAAGATGAGCTATAACTTTAAAGGTAGGATAGTTACTATTGTCTAAGTTGGCACACAACAGCACTTTAAAGAAGGACTTTGTGGCTTCTAAACATTCAATTACTGACGTGTTGAAATACAGTGCAAAAATGTACCACCAGTGCCAAAATCAAGGTTTGCTTATGGTAGGCGTATGTTCTGAGCTTTAAAGTTAGCGTGTTGCCAACTTTAGATTGCATTACAGTGTAGTGTTGATCTGCTCGGCCATCCGTTGTTATTCAATAAGTGTCTTTTTTTTTTGTTTATTAATTTTTTACCAATTTAATTTATTTCTAGGTGCCAGCAAAGGTATCGGTGCCGCAATCGCTAAAGAATTTGCAGCCAACGGTGCCTCCTTGTGTCTTACAGGAAGAAGTAAAGCAGAATTAGATATAACTGCAGCTGAGTGCCACGTACTGACCTCCGAAAATAAGAAGGTATAACACAGAAAAATTAGATTTTCTTGGTAGTGCCGCAAAGTAGGGCACACATAGAAGAAGGAAAAAAAATCGTTAGCGATTTCACATTTTTTTGAAACTAGTACTTTTTTTTCCCGTGCTCAATTACTGGAGAACTTTCCCTACATTGAGTTAGCGTCATTGAGACGCTCATGGTACTTGAAATAGTTAACGGGGCAAATAACAATGACGGACAAATTCTAATTACCCGTACCCAAAACCATATTTCTATAGATATGGAAAAATAGCAAATTAATCACTCACCAGAATGGTATTATTGATGGCGATGTTATTAAGGTTACAAATCAGTTCAGTTATGGTAAGACATACTCGCGAACAGCTTTGATTTACACGGACCCTGCTATTTTATTCAGTGACTTTAGATGCTATCTTCTTATGCCACTGCTCAATCATGATGCATATGTCGTCGGTGAAAATAGGAATGGACTGGGGTTTTCCTCTTAAACCAGAGTATCTCTTACGAACAACTAAATGGCTAAGATTCGGTAACCCTTTGCTACGGACCTTAATTTCATTGAGATGATGTAATCAGGATTCGAACCAAACACATTCGTCGCGTACATTCTCATTTTGACTGACCTTTATGATAATATACATCTTTTCACGTCCAGCTTCTTAAAGTCTATCCTATTGCTAACAACTTATAATAATTAATCTCTCAGTAATCACTAGTTCCAAGTTACTTTTCAGAAATTCTTTTTTGATGTTTCGACAACGACAACAAAGAGAGTCTCTCTTCAACCAAAATCCATAAATTTTGTTTTATAGCGATTCGAATGCAAATGACTTGGTTTTCATGCAAGAAGCCTGCTGATGCATGGCCATTCTAGAATAGATCTAGCCACACACATTTCGGCTGCAAATCTAGTACACTCGATGTTTCTGTTTAGTACTAATACATAAACCAGACGTTACTTTTACGAAGTGCGTAATTTCTAACGTGAAAAGAAACGGAATTGTTCCATTGCCAGGGAAGGAGGAAGTGATTGCAAAAAGCTTATTTATTTGTTTTTATTTTTTTTATTTTTAGAAACTTATTCAGTGTTCATCCAACAATTAGTTACCTGTTCAGAACTGTTATCAACTACTAAGTACGCAGTGAACTAGTAAAATGAAGATTTATTTTAAAGTTGCTTTCTTTTTTTATATACTTTTTGGTTTATGTTTTTAAAAAAGATTTTACTTTTATTTTCCAGTGGGAAAAAAGTTCGTTTAATGGTTTTTGAAAATGCATTACATGGGAATTTTTTGTTTCTGTATTTTAACTTTGTAAATGTTTGTTGAAGCTTTACATGCTCTTTTATTCTGTAGCATTTTTTGCAATGTTTAAATCTGAATTGTTAAGAATGGTTAGAGATTTTAATCTGGTTGAAGGTAACTTGACATTAGTTTTAAACTGCTGCGGTAAGTGTAGAATTTTCGGTGCTGCTGACTGTATAGTTTTAGAACAACCGGGATACCAATGCGGCTTACAAAACAAAATCGCCGTTGCAGACCTCTCCAAGTTCAGATTTTCTTCATGGCTGTAAGCCACCGACTCTCTCTGAATCCGCCGGACTTCGGGCTTTATAGGACGGGGTGGGATATGTGTGTGGTCCCCCAGCCGTACCTGCCTTCACCCAGTGTGACACCTACCTGTCAGGCTTATGTGAACCATCCACCAAAAGAGTCCATCTGGCACCAGTGGAATTACCATGTTACAGTTGCACAGTCATCTTTTACGTCAACTCTCCCGAAATTGTATTTTCATTACCAAAACGTTCGTTATCACGTCTAACGAATAAAAGAATTAAAGTTGCTATTTTTTTCTCAACAGCCAGCAGTTGTTGTTGGGGATTTGACGGATGCAAAAACAAGACAGAAGATAATCGAAACTGTGTTACACAATTTTAAAAAAGTCGATATTCTGGTAAGTTACCTAAAATGCTCATTAAGACAGAAAAAATAATCTAGAAATTACAAAACGAATATAGCAACCTGTTTAAAAACAGAGGGAAGGGGATGGGGATGCTCTGGCAGAAGCAGATATGAACTTGACAATTTTTAAGAACTTACAAAAATGTATTCTATTGATTTCCTTGTTTATTATGTCACCCATCTTCTCAGTGTTCCTTGTTTATTTGCATAAGGTTTTATTTTTTTCAGGTTAATAATGCTGGAGTCATGGAGTATAACACAGCATCGGAAACAACGCTTGAAACATTTGACCGTGTTTTCGATATCAATTTTAGGTTGGTCCTCATCTATTTAGGTATTTGCTGACTGTAAGAATTCTCAGTTTAAATAGAAAACTAATCATACATTCCACTTAGGAAATGTCTGTGACAAAAGTGATCTTCACTTGTAAACACTGGCAGAACCGTCTTCTTTTATAGACTAGTTTCTCCAAGGAATTGCTTGTAATTTTTGTGACACTTACATGCAACTAGACACCAAAATTCAAGTTTTCTCTCAGTCTAAGGCCTGTCGCCACTACAACGCTAGCGGACGTTATAGCAAGGATCGCATGTTAGGTGCTAGTGACAGTTTTAGCTGAACTAGCCCTAGATAGTTCCAATGGTTATAAAAGGATTGGCCGAACCGTCAAACCGACAGTGAAAATCTAGTGCCAGACTCGTCTTTTTTAGCCTATACGTGTCTGAACAATAAATTGACTGTTGCCAAGGAATTATGCAATGCTAATGGGCTGTGTGCACAAAACTGTTCCAACTGGTTAAGTAGCAGGGCACGCTCCACAGCCAGAGCTCAGCCAAGAGCTGTGGTACAGCTAGTATTGGACGAGTGCTCCGTCGCTGCACGATAGCAAGGGGCACCATGAAGTGTTGGCTTCGTGGTGTTTATCGTATTTCACGTAACAGCCTGTAACATTTTTATTAGTAACACTTTTGGTTACCTTGGCGGCTTCTTTCACCAGTAGGTTATCGGTTTTGGGGGAATAAATATGATTGGCAAGTTGTGTCCTGTGTCAATTAAATCTCCAAATAGCTTATTTTTTATTAATTTCACTGAGCCGTTCATTATCTAAGCATTCCTTCCTACTGGATCAACAATTCAAATTTAACATTCCTTATTCTGTATTAATCCTCGACACCTATTAATTGACAATGATATTTTACTTATATTTGCGAAGTCTTTACCCCTTTCCAAGGGTGTTTCCTTAATTGTTAATTCCATTACACTATGAGACATTTTATGCAACAAATAATTTCGTCTGCGTGATGTTAGGCAAAAAAAAAATGATTTAGGCTGCGTGACGTTAGGCCTAAACAAATAATTTCATCCGTATAAGGTCTGGCCTAGACAAACGAAAAAGAATTATCAGTGTTGGCTATTGCATTCATCTAGTAGCGTACCATGGTAACATCTTAAGACTACTACAAACTTTGCATCTTTCCTTGCTGCCTTCAGGAACTTGGGAAAAATGGTCACCAGCAATGAGAAACCATCACTCAAATGATTTCTAAACGTATTCAAATGCAGAATTGCGTACATATCTTATCGAGGAAGAGAAAGAAAACTGCGATAAACACTAAAAATACCATTGCAGTTAAGACAAGAATGATAGATCACGCCATTCTGTACTAGAATTTGAAGTGTAAAGGTCAGACCGTATGACAGGTTTTGGGGCTAGGCTACTCACTTTAGAAGTATCTCGCATTTTTGTTGTTGTAAATTTTATCTTTACCGAGTCTGAGTTGATGTTTTCAGGGGCGGATCCAGCGTAGTCCAGACGGTTCGGTCGCCCCCTCCCCCTTCCCACCATCCTTTCTTTTTAATATTTGAATGCTTTCTTACATAATTTAATAAGAATAGAGGGGGAGTGCAGTTTTGACTGTGGGAATATTTTTCATTATAAAAAGGATCCGGGAATAATGCTCTTTTTAGCATAAGGGCAAAAAATACATTTGATATGCAAAGTTTGGCACAGCGTACCCCTCCCCTCCTCTCCCCCACCATTAATAAAATCCTGGATACGCCCTTAGTTGCTTTGGTGTTCCACTATCTCAAAACGGTACGCAAAACGTATGTTAAAGCCAACAACAAGTAAAGGAACGCAGCTCTAAGCTTACGTTTTGTAATTTTCCTTTTCAGAGCCCCATACGACCTATGTCGACTGGCCATACCTCACCTAATACAAACTAAAGGATGTATTATAAATATGTCTAGCATCGTATCCGTAAGGCCAGTAAGTAAATATACTGCAAGCTCTATTTATTTTGTCTCTTGTTTTAGAATGTTTTAGTGAAGTGATCCTAAGCAAGGTTTCGGTGGATGTATATGGATCTCATGAATTGAAAAACGAGAGCACAAGCCTGTTTAAAATCGTCCTATCCGGGAATGCTGTTTTCAAAGCTAGATTTAGAACTGAAGACAATCATTCCCTGAATCATTAAAACTGTTGGAGACCCTGGAATTTTGTGTAAAGGGACAAAAAAAAATGGAATTCAAAATGGAGTCAGAGAATTCAGCTAAAAGTTTGGGGAAAGGAAGAACTTTAAGTCACCTGGAGACCTGTAATACAACCAATATTAGTGCCTTTGAAATGTTCACAAAACCAGCCTGAAAAATTTTTTCAATTGCAGAAAATGTCTTGTAATTTTTCTCCCAAGTTTTACTCTTAGCTTGCGGTCTGGTGGGGGGCCCCTTTGCCCCTTTTTTCCAGGTGTACAATTGCTGCTCATGCCCACAGCCACATTATCGTCTAATCCGGCACTTTAGAAAATAAATTCTAATAAATGATTCAGAAAAATAGGATCAGACAAACAAATGCCACTAATTAAAGATGGTTATTGTTTGGATTTATTATCTTCATTTCAGATGTAAGAAGCAAAACTTGGTGCAAAATTTCCAGTTTTAGGGCTTCGTGATAGAGCAAGCATGGTTGACCAAACTATTCTCTTTTGGAATTTACTTTTTTATTTTGGCTAAATAACTTGAGAATAACTGCAGCTGCAGACCATTAGTACCATATGAAAGTTCTCAAGAAACATGTAGATTGTAGAATGGTGCATCACAATGTAAAATTCATTTATTTTCTGGCAAACTTATAATTATTTAAAACCTTATTTGACTGATACCTCAAGTCACACTGACTGATACTAATGCCGTGGTGTCAGCCTCGACACCCAATGCTAGTATAGGTACCGAGCAGCCATTATAATCCTTTATAGCTTACACGGGTATGAATGAAGATAGCATTGGCCTTTCTAGGGACTAGCAATTAGTCCGGGTGCGTTATTTGTAAAAACATGTAAAAGAATAAATCATTTTGACACTTTACAGAATCCAGTAGTAACACCCTACTGCATTTCAAAAGCAGCTTTGGACCAACTTACAACCTGCTTGGCTACAGGTGAGAATAGTTCAAAGGAACTCATAATTCTGTTTTTTGTCCTCCTTAATGGGTGCTTACTGCTTAGCATTGCCAAATTTGACGTGTATTTTTTTTGGGTGTCTTTTCAGAATTAGGTCCTAAGGCAGTGAGAGTCGTATCAGTGAAGTAAGTAACCATACGCAATAATCAATATAGACTACACAATGTCAGGCTCTTCACGGGCTGTACTCTCAAAACGAGATGCGTATGAATTTTTCTCAATCATGAAGTAGAGTCACAAGGCCTTATTTACCTACCTTTTTTAATCCGTTGTTATAAAAATCATTTACCTGAAACACCAAGATTTAAGTTTCAGCTGAAAAATCTAAGGTGGTTTCTATCACAAGGCTAGGGTACTTTGCAGCGAATGTCACATATTAGGCACCAGCAGCAGGGATTGGCCATGGAGGTGGTAGTAGTCTCGAAGATCCAACTTGTTAGGTCGGAACCCAAACATGAACTGAAGGTCTACTGCCAGAATCGCTGTATTTATACAGTTTTGAACAAAACCCCAGGTAGGAATTACGTAATCATAACCGGCCAATAATGGCTAAGCAATTAGCTATTACTTCCAGTTGGCAACTGGCTTTCGGCCTCTATCTGGGCTGCAGCTATTGTTCGAAATCGGGGTTTGCCTGTTCGCAATAGCAAAGGGAACTAGGAATTGTTGGCTTCCTTGTGTTTCCTTGTATTGTATGCAACAGCCTGTTACACTTCAAACAACTTCTTCAAAAATAGACTCGACTTCTACATTGATGAGCATACTAACCTTAAATTTTGCATTGTTAAACTTATTTACATTGCGAATTACTGTTTTTATATCCTTTGTAAGCTATGTAATGCCCCACGTGAGCGATTTAGCTTAAAAAAGTAAGTCAGTATATTATGCGTATTACCTATTGGCAAACGTATCGTTGGAACAACGGTGCATATAAGCGAGAGGTTTTAAAGCCAACTGAGATAATCCTTCCATCCCAATAGACCTATCAGGTCCGATAGCCTGAAGTCGAGCCATTGAAGCTATGAGACATCAGCTTGCGGCGGTTGTTTAGAGAGCAACAAGACAAGTCACTTTAAAAGATCCGTTAGGAATAGGGGTATTCAACAGTGTTAAGGCTTTGGCCTAGCATTTGACGAATTGCCGCTTTTGTATTACAAAATGCGTCCACTGTATTAAAAGTTTTTTTTACTGAATTTTCAACAATTCTGACCTTCACGGTCAGAACTTTAAACGTGATGACAGCTTAGTCAGTAAATCCGTTGGTTTATGAAGTCGTTTTTATTTTCATTACTTTGGCTACGATTTAAAAGATTGAGAGAATCACGGGATATGGTCAAACTCAACAGAATATTGAATCAGTTTGAATTATAATTGTTTTCAACATACTTCTACGACACGCGACACTGGCAGTTCCATTTAAACATAACGTGACACATCCTTATTAATGCAAGCGTCGTTACAATCTGTAATAAAGTCTGTAAATTACATATTTAAGTACTGTCATTGCGAAAGTCTACAAATTAAATAATTAGATACTGTCACTGCAGAACGTCTTCAAATTAAATAATTAGACACTGTTACTGCAAAACTCTGGACATTAAATAATTACGTATTATTACTACAAAAGTTTGCATATGAAATAATTAGGTGTTGTTACTGCAAAAGTATGCAAATTAAATTAGGTGCTGTCACGCAAAAGTCTGCAAATTAAATACATACGGACTGTCACTCAGTGTATGTGGGAATAAGGAGAAGGGATTCTTCAAAACCCTTATTGGCCAAACAATAAAACGCTCATTTTACCTTTCGTTCGTGGGGAATTTTTTATATTTAAGGCAAAAACAAATTTTTATAGCCTAAATAATTTTACTGGAAAATACTTAAAATAGGTAAGAGAATGCATTGGAAAATAGGCTACTTTAAAAATGAAATTGCCATGCTGTATGAAACATGTCTATATAAGTAGCAGTGTTTCACACTATTAAAGGTACATTCCTCCCAACGCCAGTTTTCTCGATCATCCACATCAAGTACGGCCCCAAAGGTCTATTTACTTACCGTTAGTAATTCATTGCTAAAAATCCGTTTTAAAATGTGGCACCTAGGAGATTTTCTGTTGGAATATTGGGAACTAATTTAATAGCATCCTGCTAATACTTACCTTGCAGTTACCATGATATTTCATGTGTGTGTGTGAGCATGTATTAATTTTTAATCGTTTGCTAATGAGATCAAAAATCTAAAGGACTAATGGGTAAAAATTATAATTATTCATGCCAATAGATCACCGAAGAAAAATTATAACGTGTGATGTTAAAATGCTAAAATCTTTTCGGTTTGTGACGACGCAATTTTACGTTGATGCTCTTTCGTCTACTAGGTCCAAGCCAAACTATTATCTCAGTTGGCCTTGTTCTACGCCGGTTCTTGCAAAACAGTGCGACGGTAACATGCGTGGATGGAGATCTGCACGTGGCGGTTATAGGACAAGCAGGAATGTACCTTTAAGTAGGGTCCCAACGCTGAAAAATTGTTAAGCCCTCTTACAAAATTCTGTTGACAGTTGACAACTAAATTTAAACTTGGTAATTTTTTTTTCCTTTTTCTGCAGTCCCGGGGTCATTTCTACAGATTTATGGAGTATGGATGGCATGACGGCAGAGCAGTGCGAACAGGTAACAACAATTGGCTGCGAAAGTACAGAGCAGTGACATTTGCCGCCATATTGGCACCAGTATTGGTTTTGGTGGGCATAACTACAAGGTGCACTACATAAAAATGGAGGGAAAAACAACGGAAGAGCGGATTTCTTAGGCTTAAAGTAACGTTGTTTTCTCCAACCATAAAAATCGCGCGTTTTAGGTCTAAGAAATCACTATTCACAGCATCGGCTTCAGTATGACGCCCTTCTGTTTCTCTCTGCAGTGCCCTTTGCAGCTAACCCATTAAGGCTCCAGCATAGAGTTATATACAATAATGCTACGTCGTGTCACTGCTCTATAGCAACTGGCTGAAACAATCGAGAAAAGTGAATATGGGCTTATTATTTTAAATGAATGGGCATCTGCTGTCAGTTAGTGAGGGGGGTTGACCCTCCTGAATGTCATTGGGTGTCGGCGGTCACTTACAGTCCGGCACTTGCTTGTTGATTGTCACCATCTTGATGGTGTTCGTCGCCCCGCGAGACATTGCGCCTCAGTTGGGCGATAAGTCTCTCCTCCTGTCCGGGGTTTTTAATTTTTGCAGGAGGTACATACAGATCTATGATAAGATCTAGATTTGGGGTTTGTTTAATATCTCTGTAATGTGTGTGGTGCAGTGGCAACCCGGACCACTGCACTGTGACTGAGGTTGTCGCTAATGACGTAGCTGCCGATGCGCCATTAAGCCTCAATCCCCCTCCCCCCCTCAGTTAGTGAGTGATTAGGTAAATTAGCCCATTGTTGTTTTTTTTTGTGTGTGGTGGGGGAGGTGTTTGTTTGTATTAGTGTTGAGGGAAAGCCAGGAATAATTCGCAGTTAAGTTGGTTTTATTCATCATGGCATCGTAAGAACAAAGTATTCATATATGCAACGGAAGACCCCATGACCGTGATAACAAGAGACAATCAGCAAAGTAAATGTCGGTCGTTCAAGCGGCCATTCAAAAACTGTATGGCCTTCCATCTTCAGTTAAAAGCATGGATGGCTGAACCACCTATACCAATAATAGACTATATGTAAGTCGTCCAAGCTGCCTTTATAAAACTGTACGACCTTAAAATTTCAGTTAAAATCAAGCAATAATGCGTTGTGTGAAATAAATCAATTACTGTACAGTTATTACCAGGAGATTCCTAGAAAACTCTACCTCATGTTCCACCACTCGTTCTGAGTCGCGACCCCATGTGGCCTTGTTGTTGAATGGGTAGCTCTTATTACTTTTGTTAATCATACGTTAAAATTACGCTGTATAGTTTTTTTTTTTGTCTAATAAATATGCGTGACAAATAACACTCTAGCTGGGATAGAGCCAAGAGACCCGGAATTGGCAAGCAACAGTGTTCAAACGAGCTTCAAGAAATTAACGAATATCGGATCTTAAAACCAAAACCGACCGGATGGAAATTCCAAGTTTCATTTCCCGATTCAATGCCAGTTTCCGCAGGACCACGGTAGTCAACCCTTTCTAGCGTTCGTTGCCTTAGCGAACGCAATTTTAATGACCTGGCCTGAAGCCGGGAAGCGAGACCCGCAGGCCATCTTATGACATTCGGTGGAATGGAAAGGGAGAGTTAGAACATGAATATTTCCACGTGGACGCGTGAGCATTTATACATAAAAGGAAAAGCCAGAAAGGGGCACAAGTAAATCAACCAATTTGCGATGTTTCGAGACGTTCACTGTGTCTCGTTATTAAGCAAAAAAGACACAGTAGGTCTCGAAACTTGACTGATTTGTTGATTTACTTGTGCACCCTTTCTGGCGTTTCATTTTACGTGCTATTTTTTATGCTTTTACTTTTCCGTGCAAGCATTTTTAAGATCCTGATATTACAAAATATGAATAATTACACAGACTGTATGGCATATAGGATAACGAAATGCAAAAGAAAGATTATGCCTCACGGCATAGGTTTGTAAGTAACCTGGAAGATAACGACACATTTAATAACATCTGAACACAAAGGAAAAACTTAACAAGTGAAAAATGTAAAGCTCAAACGAAAAAATATGCCTGTATCGAATAATTAGGCTTGCATAACCCAGCAGGTGAAATATGTGTGAAATTAATACCCCCTTCTCTCTTAGACAGTTTATTCTTGCTTGCTGTGCAAATATGTTCATTCGTATAGCCGGTATTTACTAAAGCCAAGATGTGGGTCCAGAGAGATGTTTGAGGAGCGACTCCCTACGTAACGTCCCAGCATTTTCAGGGCTGAGTGTGGGAAAACTACTACCGATATTGCTTCCGGGAAGAATTTGAAAAAAAAAAATTATTGCTTTTTGGATTGCGACAATATTTTCTTGACATGCCAGAATTTCGGTGTCAAGTCTCGTCTCCAGTCACTATAGTTCTCGGACTTTTGTGAAATGGTTAAGTTAAAGTTATGGTTCATCGGTAATTTGAAAAATCAATGGATAATTAGTATATCATAACAGCAATTTTGTTCTCTAGATAAAGATCGGTTTTTCGATTTAAAACTTTCAATCCGTTTGAAATAAAAAAAAAAACAACATTAAATACCAACATGTAAGTTTGTTGTTCTGCAGAAAAGTGTAAAATATAATTATTGATATAATCATCAATCTAAGTGTAATAATTTGATTTAGCCAAATGAGAATCAAGGGAACAGGGAAAAGACATTTGTAATCATTTAAGTTCATCCTTTGGTAATAAATCCCACTGGATTTGAAAATGTAGGAAGCATTAAAGCCTGACGAGTTCAGAGCTGTGGGACTCATCCTTTTTATATCCTGCAACGCAATGCTGCATTTACCATTTAGGTTCATATTAATACATGCAAATTTATTTCCGTTTCATTTTGGACTTAATGTCAGGCTTCCTGATCGGAAAATTAAACCTACGACTATTGAAATTAACGACCGATGAATTTCCCCCACACCCCGTTATATTGATACAACATCGCCTTCTCTCGCTCAGGTAGTCTTGAGATTTAAGTTCAAAAGGTAACGGAAATAGGTCCGCGGCTTTATTAATTTATATCAGTTGAGCCCGTTTGACTTTCCATCTCGTATACAGTACATCGGCTGCCCTCTGAATGTCTAATTATTTACATGTAGAAACGTACACACAATTCCGTACGATCTGTAATGTCCCAAGTTACTTGATTTTAATTTTGAAAGAACGATCGTTGGGAATTTCTGCACACCTAGTTACAATTCAAACTCAGTCATCGAAAATAATCCAACCTTTCCAAAACATCAGAAGAGTTATAGAATATCATTTTTTTTTTTCGTGTATCGCGCGCCGGATTCGATCCAGCGTCCACTTGGCTTGTAATCGGTCACACTGACCACTAGGGTGTGCTCCCTCACTTTGTTTGTGGTTTCCAGAGATCCCTCACAATGCACGCAATGCACCTTGGGATTGTTGGTTTTTTCCCCTCCCGTTGGCTTGGTGGTGAGCTGCTGTTTCCCTAGTCCCATTTGACAGCACGCCACTAACGCAGGCAGGCTGCTGTCCCAGTTCGTGTTAACAGTATTTTTGTGCACGTCAATTGGCGTTTTAACTTTTCGTCTTTAGATCGGATAGTCATTGCCAGGGTTGCAACATCAAGGGTTACTTAACACTAAGGAATTTTTAACTGTTTCTCATGTTTCGTTCGTTGCGACTATTTGGCCAGCACCTAAATTACGAAGACAATCCCTCAGCATTATACAGTCTGACCGTATGAGACTAAGTTACTGAAATCTAGAAGCGAAAATAACTGAAACTGCCCCGACTGGGACTCGGACCCTTATATCTTACTAACCAGGCACTCTACCTACTGAGCGAGTTTGAACAGATTTTAAGCTCGGCTAGGCTAGGTCCTGTAGCCAAGGCCTACCCGGGTAGCGAGTTGGTAAAACGCTCTGCATGTAAACCGGTGTCCTGAGTTCAATTCGTACAGTCAGGGGATTACCTTTATTTTCTTTTTCTGATTTGTGTATTTTGCATTTTCATAAGGCCAGTCTTATGCGTCATTTTTTATCGATAAATTTTCTCAATCACGAGTTGTATTTCGATGCTGAAAAAATACCGAGTGCTTGAGTACAACTAGTACAGGCAGTACAAATAGTATAGTTAGTGTTACGCAAGTTGGAAGTTTTTATTTTGAAGTTGATTTAAAAGAGACGGTATATTCTCGTTTCAAATACAACTCGAGCTTAGTTTAAGTATCGATTATTTTCTCACCCACTTGTTACATTTCCAAGCTAACTCCTGCAGCAATTTCTTGCTTAAATTCGTAATTCCTCTTTGCATAAATAGCCTACAAATTATCGCCAAATGCACTCATTGGATCGTTTAGTATTTGTAGGAATGTTATTTTCTACCTCTGCCTGGATGGATAAAGTAGTTTTGTTCCTCAACGAACCATCACAAACTTGCCGAAAATATCCTAACTCACCGTGAAAGCAGACGATTGTTGTAGGACGATACCACTCACGGTGCATCTAGCAAAATAAACATGTGTTTTATTTGTAATGAAAATGTTGTTTCTTAGATTTAAAATAGAATATTATCCGCAACATCATTAAGTTTTACGACAAGTATTAATAATTCATTTCAACTATATACGTTTAATTCAGGTACCGCATTTAGTTTTTTACGTACTACGGTTGCTGCTGCCGCTACAGTTTATTATTGGAATATTAGCGGCGATTAAGAGAACTATTCGTTTCGTTTTTTACGCTCGGTGGAAAAGTTATGGTAGACTGTTGGACTTTGACCAGGCTAACAGGGCTTTTCAACGGATCGTACTATCACCCTGGTCACCAAAGAATATCAGAGGTTTGCAAGGATCTCGCGCTTCAAGTGGCGAGCAGTGATTCTGATACGTCGTTATATACTAGAAATTTGTAAAATGGAGTTCTGTTATAGGCTTGCGTTATGCGGCGAAGACCAGAAAGACAGTCGATTCGGTCGTGAAAAACAAGATGGACGGACCAAGCTTTCAGTTTAATCTGATAAAATACCCGGTAACCGTTTTATCCATGTTAAGGAGGCATGATTGGCTGGTGGCAGTAGCTTCCCATTGGTTAATTGTCGTTGAAAAATTATGTAGGTATATTCTCACTGTAAAGGTCTTAAATTACACTGTGAAATACAATGAGAAATTAACCAATGAGAAGCCAGTAAATGGCAGCCACCAACCAATATCGCCTCATCAACACAGATAAAACGAGCACAGGTATGTTATCAGATAAAACTGTCAGCTTTGTCCCTCCATGTTGTTTTTACGATCGAATCGTCATATTTCCTAGTCTCCGCCAAATAAGACAAGTAGTAGGTATATATATGTGTGATATAGGTATAGCAAGTGTAATAGGTGTAGTAAGGATAATAGTATTCCATCTTGTAGGCATAAACTAATTTCTAAACAAATACGACATACCTGACAGTAACGTGAGGCATGATTTGGGTTACCAGTAACACACGATTAATCTTTGGTTACCATGGTGACAAAACGATCAGCCAGTATCAGCTTTCCGCCCAAACGCGTTAAACCTAATCGCCGCTAATATTCGAAGCGTGGCAGTAGAAGCAACCCCAGTACGTAAAACATTAAATGCTGTACTTAAATAATTATTGTTAAAACTGAATGAATGAACGAGTGAATGAATTGTTGCGTGGAAGAGAATATAAAAGGTACGAGAAGGACAACTCGTTGCCACTGACACTCAACCGGGTTTTAAAGAAAACCTAGGACGCATAAACATTAAAAACACATTTAAACAATTTAAAACTCAGTGTACTGGCCACAAGGCGAAGGTCAAATAAATCCAAATAAAATCAACAACACAATTAACTAAAACCAGTGTGACGTAACGTAAATTACACGCATCAACAAGATAATTAATTAATACCATCTGAAATATCTTTCCAAGCCAGCATAACCTTAACGTTATGCAGGGTGTGAACCAGTGTCTTTTGGGAACTCGTTCCATATCTACATTATAATCGTGGAGGCAGGCTAAAAGGAAGGCTAAAGCAAAAGGGAAGGCTAAAAGGAAAACCACTTCTCCCCTCCTCATTCCCGCATTGAAAATGCACTCTCTCACTCTACGTGCATGGAAACAGGAGGCAGGCATGAGTGGTCGATCAGCTCAATAAAGGTTCAATCGGACAAGTCGTCGGGCCGAACAATCACTTCTCCCCTCCTCGCGCCCACATTGCAAATGCGCTCTCCCATTCTACCTGCATTGAAAGAGGAGGCAGGCATGAGTAGGCGATCAACCCTACAAGTCGTCTGGAACAGTGCCGGGGAATATGTCCCGGGAAATGTGTCCGTAAACTTAATTCATGACCGGCCCCGTGCATAGCACGGGCTTCCTCTAGTTAATAATAATTGTCGTAAAACCTAGTAATGTTACGGATCATACTCTATTTTAAATTACATAGACAATATTTTCATTAAAATAAAACACGTGTTATTTTGGTTGACGTTCCGTGACTGGTCCTACAACAACCGTCAGATTGAGTTGGGCGACTTTCGGGAAGTTTGTGATGTATCATTGGTGAACAAAACTACTTAGGAGGCGGTATATTCTCGTTTCACTTGCCACTCGAGAGTAGTTTAAGTAACAATAAATTAATGTTCTCAACCCCTCGTTACATTGCGAAGCTGACAAAACACCTCGCGCAAACGGTCAGTATTTTATCAGCTTTGGAATGCAACTCGGGATTGAGACTATTATCGATAAATATTGATAAATAATACGAAAAACTACGTCCGAGTGACATAACTGCTGTAAAAACTTTAAAAGCCTTGTAGTCTAAGCCTGGGAGCTATCCATTCACTCCTGTAATATCATTTTTGTTTTTTGTTTTTTGTAGGTCAAAGATAATCTTGCTTCGACGCATGCGCTCAAGAGGACTGGAAATGTAAACGAAGTGTCTCGCGTGGTAGCGTTTCTTGCTTCTGATTCTGCTTCGTTCATCACAGGAAGTCGCATTATGGTGGATGGTGGTATGATTGCAGTTCCACCTGGACCGGCGTAATTAAACGATGTCATTATTATTATTGTATCGATTTTCATTAAATAACACAAGAGAAAAATGTAAATGAATGCTGTTTTTAAATTTAAACGTGTTGCGAGTCACTGCTACAATGAGGAGAAGAAACGCGTGAGTTCCATGTAACCTCTGGTTTCTAATGGCATCGTGATTACTCATTGCTGGTCGCATGGGGTGCTACCTGTTTGGCTCTTGCCCGGTTTTTCTTCGTCTTTCGTTCTATCGCCCTTTGCCCCCCATTTAGGTTCATACCATCTCCTTGCTCAAACCTTTGTTGACAACCTCCCTAATCCTCTTGGTCGTCTTGACGACGACAGGAAGAGAGGTGGCAACACCGCTGACAGCCTCTCCTTAACTACCTAACCGTGTGACTCGACCACTGGCTTGGGTTTGACTTTGTCAGCAAGTCTGACTCCTTACGGAGGTTTTAGTTTTTTTTAGGAATTTCTAAAGAAGAAAGAAGACGATATTCTTAAATTAATTTAGCGCGTACGGTGCACTCATTGAAAGAAATTAAATAAATGTATGATGGGGCCCCCACTATAACGTGACCAGTTTGGAGAAAACACAGCAGCTCAGCGTGGTATAGAGTAACGCGACCTAACTCCTTCAGGCGTCTAACAGAATAATGGACATTGAAAAGGTCTCTGTTAAACCCAGCGTACACTCACTATGTTGAGTCCGTGCTCCTCCCCTCTTTTTGCCCGAAGGTACATGGACAGTTTCCTCAACCTGGTCAGTGAATGACCCTTTCCGAGGCGCATTAAAAACCCGGACCAAGACACAAACACGAATGGCTTGGTTCACTAGCTGTCTAATATCATGGCACGTGCTTGCCTCGAGGCAGTGAAGAGGGGGAAAAGATAACCAACAGGGTCGCTGATATCCCATAACCCTCCCAAAGATGAAAACCTGCCAAAATAGAGAATGCTTGATCTGCGAGTTGCGCAGTTGAATATCTGACACTGGTATTCTGGCTTTATGTGTGTCGTCCACGAATGCAGGAGGAGAGATCGAGTCCCTCAGTCAAAAACAGGGAAGAAATACAAACAAGCACAACACCGAGAGTGTACGCCCAGGCTTTAGTCTCCACTAAACCAACACTCCTCCCAATGTGATACAGCCACAGACCTTATCACAGCCCTAAAGCCTAACATACACACACCATGTTGAGTCTAAGTTTCTCCTCTGTTTTTACCTGAGGGACTTCGCCCTTTCTTCAATTCTTGGACAAACATACTGATGTGCACCGATGTGTAAAACCGGAGCGCCAGTGTCAGATACTGAACTGTGCACCTACTTTGCTCAGATCACGCACCCTCTATTTTGGCGGGGTTATTGGGATCCTATTGTTTGTCTTTTTCTCCTCTTCACTACCTCAAGGCAAACACGTGTCATGATATCCGACAGCTAGCAAACCAGGCCGTTGTTGTCCGTGTCTTGATCCGGATTTTAATGGGTTTCGGAAAAAGGTCGTACACTGGCCGGGTTGCATGAATTTTGACAGTCCGTGTACCCTCAGGCAAAAAGTGGGGAAAACATGGATTCAACATGGAGAGTGTATGCCAGACTTAAGAAGGATCAGATATGCCAACAGTAAAACGTACCTCTCTACCACCTCTACTGCCGCAACCGTACTTCCCACTTGCTGCCATTCGATCCAACTGATCCGCCTCCTCATTCCCTTGCACTCCAGAGTGCCGAGGGATCCAAGCTTCATTTACTGCTGCACCAGATTCTAATGCGCTCATCTCTTTCAGCACAATTTCCAGCACGAAAACACGGTCCAGATGAAAGATTTTAGCTTTCTTGCTCAAGCATTAGATACTCGCCTGGAAATCCATTACAATTATGATCTGCCTGACACCCCGCCCAATACTAGATCATGGTGCAAGGACACACATATTGCAGCAAGTTCAGCCACTATTACATTGGAAACAGTAAAGGATGTATATACCCTAATTTTTTTTAATCTGGTATCCAGATGTCCACACTGCCTATGTATAAACAACAATCATAGACGCATCACGAACTTTTCACTCAGTGCTGGTATCACGATTTTTACTATCTGTTTGAATGCCTGAAACAAAAATCTTGCTCAGTACAGTACCAACAAGGAGGCACATCTCCGAGCATTAGAACCGATGTCAATAAAAATAATTGCTAAGAAAGAGGAGTGCAACTTATGAATGTAGAGGAGTGGTCATTCAAACAGCCTAGTGGTCCCCGGCATAAGTTTTGACAGTCAAGCTGGTTCCTACGATGTTACACATCCCAATGCATTGCGTATCCGAACATTTTGTATGCGAGACCATCCTAGGACTGTATTGTCTAAATTAACACATAGTTTAGAGAGCATGGTCGAACTGACATTGATTTAGCTGGTACCCACGAAATTACGAGTCCTAGGGTATTGCGTATTCAGGACATTTTGCATCCCTGTCAGACAGGACAGCACTGCCTGCATTAACTTCTTTTCCCTTAATTTGACTTCTTTTGCCCCACCAGTGCTGTTGTAGAGAAGTATAGAAAAGCCGTTTTATTTGGTTAGATCAGTTTCGTTGTCCAAATTTCAAGTTTGCAAAGCTTTGCTTGCCCAAATCATACTTTGGTCTCCACGAAATTATGCATCCCACATGAGGACATATCCAGGACATTTTGCAGCCCAGGGCATCCCAGGACAGCAGTGCCTAAATTAACAGATAAACGCAAACGTATATAAGAAGTTATAAATATTTACCGTTTGGAACAATTGATTTCTGGGAAACTATGCATCACAGGGCATTACGAACTTCACACAGTTAATAGGAATATCTGCAACAACTGAGGGCAAAGCACCAAATATCAACAATCGTTTTATTGTTGCTACATTTTGGCTTTCAAGCAATAGCGTGCCAGTGACGCCACTTTCTCCCAAAACACAGAGAGCCATACTGCTTTTATTATGACGATAGTGAAAATTGTCGCAATGAGTGAAATGTCTGAAATCAGTTGGTATGATTTTCGTCCAAAAATGTCAACTTTAAAGAGAAACACCCGAAGTGGGAGCGACAGTGATTATGAGCAGGAAACCATCCACAACAACCAAGA
>JAHWFP010240900.1:0-18643 GCA_023313725.1 Lithobius niger
AACGACAATTCTGACCTATCAGAGTGGATGGCTAACACTACAATGAAACTAACTGGTAGCTTTGCATTGACTGGGGAGGAAGTAAGGGAGTTAGCACGTCAAAAATCTGATTACCTTCTGGAGGTGAACGAAATGAGAGATGTATATGTCATATAGAGTTCCATGCAATGACTGCAATGCTGTGTACATAGGGGAGACAAGAAAAGGAGTGCGAACGAGGCTTGCACAACACGTGGGGAATGTTCGGAATGCAATCAAAGACAACGGCATCACAGTGCATTGCACGGAGACAAAGCACAAAATTAAGTGGCGTGACACCTGTACATTGATAAAGTCTAACACGGCATGAGACAGACACCTCCGGCGCCTCGAATCCATTGCGATTGGTCAACATGAAAGCCAAGAAATTCCACTTATGAACATTCAAGGCCCCTCCTAGCCGCGAGTTTCACATCTGATTGGAAGGGAACATTCTAGGCAGTTAAGTAGGAAGTGGGGACTACACGTGGCAAATTCACCGGATTGCATGACCTGCACAAATTGGGAGGTTATGCAACGCACCAAGTTTGGAACATGGCAATGAACAAGCAGACGATTACGGAGATGTCAACCAGGATGTAAACAGAGTCCAAACTAACTTTAAGGCCTATCGTAAATTCGCTAGACAGTGTGAGTGTCTTTTTTGTGAAAGTGTGCAGAATTTTAAGATAAGTATTTTCGGATAACAGCAAAAACTCAAGAAATACTTTTGGTCTGGTGGTGGACATGGTGCACACTTTAACAGATTTCACTTCCATTTTGAATACCGTCGGTAATACAGTCACAGTACACATTTTATGAATCGCACACATTATCCAATTTCAGCTTTATAACTTGTATCCCAATTGCAAACAAAATCCCTTTTTTTAACTATACCTTAACAAACTACAAACACTATGGCAAAAGTTTACACAAGAAACACTTTCAACTCGATTTAAATTTCATTTATACCTCTTTGCATAGTTCTTCCAACATGTCTTCTGAAATAACATTTTCTGATAACAGGGGCTCAACTTTGACCTGTTCATCTGGTTTGGCATTATGGCATTGGGAAGAATCACACAAATCTGCACAAATGGATGAAAATAGAAACTTGATGGGTTCGCTCTTTAAATAACGTTATGCATTACCATAATTACTAGCAACTACCGTAAATCGCGTATTAAACGCCCAGTTAATGCTAACGCCCAGCCCCCTAAAATACTTGAAAGTCAAAAATCGTGATGTACTCTTGTTGACGCCCACCTCTTAAAAATTATCGATTTTCTGTGGTAAAATTAACTGAAATCTTTTTACTTTTTAACGAAAGCAACGTTTCATCCCCATAAATTTTGATTTTTCTGCAGCAAAATTAACTAAAAACTTCATACATTCAACAAAATCAACTTTTAATCTAGAACGATTCACAGGAGCGTTTGTAATAACGGAAAAGTCGGCAATATTAGGCCTAGCGTTCAATCAATTATATGCGTGATCTGGATTCACTCTAGAAAAACACAATGCCTTTATTCTCATTGATTCACAAATTTAGTTTATTAGATCATCCACCTTTCATTATCTAACATAATTCAAAGTTAAAACTAATTTCTAACCATCACCAACCTTTTAAAACAGACAACGCGATTCACACCAGGAAGCACATTTTTGTTTACAAAATTTTCCGGAAAGTCGTAAATTGACATTGTTTTCTGTTCTTCCCTTCGTCCTGCCATCCTGGAGAGAGTAATCCAAGCCGGAAGTTCCTCCGGAAAGGCATTGTGTTTTGCTAGACTGAATCCAAATCACACGCGAATGACTGCATTATCGGCGACTTTTTTGTAATAGAAAACTCCCTCCCTGGGCAAGTTGGTTTAGAAAATAGATAATTCTTGTTTTTAACGCCCACCCCCCAATTTTAGGTAATTAATTTTACAAGCCCATGGGCGTTTAATACGCAATTTACGGTAATAATATCTTACTTTCTGTTAAGGGATCAGTGGTCTTAAATCCATCTGAGATGGTAGACGCCTCTAAAGATATTAGTTCCTTCATGTGGTTCAGCCGTTCACTCAAACAGTCGTTAACCTTAGCAAAAGTAAAGTATACCGGTAAGTTAACCCTTTACAAAACTATTAAAATGAAACAAAGATAAAATAATTGAAGGGGGGGGGGTGTCCTGACTCCAGTTCTGCTTTAAAACATGTTACTGTATGTATCAGAGTGCAAAAAAAAAGTGTATTAACACTTTGGATCCTAAAGACGTAGGTACTGGTACGTTTCATTAGTTGTTACTGAGTGCCTAAGGACGTACTGGTACGTCTCACACTTTTGTGACTCACCAAGGCCAACTGGGAGACTAGTAGTGTGGCACGAAATTCAAATTGTGATCGTTGGTGGATAGGAAGACAGTTCATGCCTGATGAAGATAGTTGTAAAAACTATCGAAAATTTGCAAATTTGAAAGACCTAGAACACTTTTGGTGGTGCGTAGTTATTGGTGAGTCACTAAGATGAGCAGCCAAAGTAAACAAACCGAAGCGTCAGTCGAAGTTTCGACCAGGACATCGGTATTTAGTATCACACTTTTGATTTACTATACAAAACTGTGGAGGGCAGTACATCAGCTGTGGCTTAGCCCAGAGTCTTTGTTGGTCATGTTAGTTCACTTTTCAATCGCTAGATGGCAGAACCATGCAGTAGAATTTCTGTTTTTAGGGTTCTAGCTGGAACTTCTTTTTTGAAGTGAAAGTCAACATGGCGTTGTCAGACGAAAATGAAACTGAAACTGGCGATTTTATTGAAACGAAAATTTTAACTAGTGAAAATTAGGTTTTACTTACCTAAAATACTTACCTTCAGTAATATTGCTAAAACCACCTTTTTACGCTATTTACTGCTCGCTTATGAACTAAAAACCCCATTTTTTATGTTCTCCCTAAGCTTTTCTCCACTGCCGCCAGGTGGCGCTGCACGTCCTTACCGACGTCAGCGCCCCCACCAGTCCAACCGCATCACTTTCACGGGCACTCTGGTTCAGTGATTGCGGGGAGGCGGGTGGGTCCTTACTGAAGGTAAGTATTTTAGGTAAGTAAAAACTAATTTTCACTAGTTACAATTTACGTTTCTTACTTCCTGCAAATACTTACCTTCAGTAATATTGCTGAATTTGTCAGACAGGAGGCAGGAATCACCACCCCAACCAGGAACCCCGGAGAACAAGCTTACTAAACCACACACACACTGCCACCAAAACACTAATAAAGAACCAAAAGGCAACCAACCCTCCAGGACCAGGTATCCAGCGACGCCATGCCCCCATAGAGAGGCCCATGGTCCCCAACCAACAGCCGGGTGAGTTAGCCCAACGCCTGGCAGTACCTCCACCTCATCCTTGAGAACCTAGCCCAGGAACAAGGCACACAAGCCCAGAAAACCGGCCCGCTCCACTAGAATTGCCGTAATGGAGCACAGCCAGAATAACACACTGAAACAAGGCACACCGACTCGGGCTTCACCCCCAGAAAGCCTGGCCAGCCACAACATGGCTTGCACCACAGATCCGCCCGCCCCAGGCCACTCGGGACCCCCAAGGAAGTACGCACAAACAGGGGCGGGTGGCGCAGGGAGCACGCTGCTACTGCTACGTCCAGCGGCGTCCCGCACCAAGAGTGTAAGAAATGTCCGTGTTACTCCAGCGAAATCCTAAACCTACAATTACCGTATTGTTTCAAAGCAGGTCCAGAAGAAATACCGAAGTACAACTGTACATTTAATAGCGACATTTCGAAAGGTACAACACTTGACCACATGGCTTAAAACACGGCGTAAACAACATGACTGCAGCTTGCATCCCTTGCTACCCGCATCAACACCAGAACGCGAGTGAGCGTTCGCTCCATCAGAAACCGGAAGGCATCTCCCCACTAGGCTAAAGCGCTTGATCAGCCAGATACAATTCTCCAGGCATGCACAATGCATAACCACCGACCAGGCTTCCAAACACTCTTTCCTGAATTGGGGAAAGTACATTTCAGTTTCAGGCCTTTAACACTACCTTGACATATTAAACAACGACAAGAGCACTGTAAACCCTCTGCTGGGAAGAACCATTCATAGTTAGGCTATGACAACCCACACACTCTCCCATCCGTCTCATGCAAACACAATGCTACAGAAGGTATAACATTTTTTATGAGTCACAATTATAGAACACCGCTGAACATAGCCTATTCAACCGCCCCGTGTTCAGCCATTCCGACAACATGTCTGCACCATTTAGTGCAGACGGCACGTTATATAAACAGGAATATAGCTTTCGTAGCCAATCCCCCAAAAACATACATTTAATAGCAATGTGCTTTGACCTCAAGTTTCTCACCTCATTCCTAGCAAAGCGGATGGCAGAATGGGAGCCACAGTACAATGAAGGTATTGAAGCAAACGGTGCCAATACCGAGTGTGACATGCACTGTGTAGCCAGGCCAATACTCCTACAGACGGAATCATTGCAATGAATTCCGCCTCCATTGTACTGAGGCACACCAAACTCTGCTTCCACAGCCCCACAAAACAGGCACGCTACCCAAGAAGACAATGCGCCCACCGAAACTACGCCGGTCGACTCTATCGGCTGCCCAAGATGCAGCTACACATGCATACGATTCAGATCCTGTGACACTTGAAAGATCAATAGCATAATGTTTCGTACTGACAGTACATAAGTATCGCAGTATGGTCAACAATAAGCGAATATGAATGGACGTAAAGGCAATGGTATATTGGGACAATATTATAACACCCAAAAGAATACCAGGCCTTGTTCTAGAAGCTACATACAACAAACTTCCTACTAGTGACCTGTATGGGAAATGTACACTTGTCTCAACTTCGTCACGCCTCGTTTGAACACCAGTACCTGCAGACATGAACTGGCACACGCACCGTACACGTTTCATCGACGTCATACCTCTTCGTGAGTTGCGAAAAGTAAGATTTGATGAATTACTGTCATGCTATCAATTCTTAGGAAGGCAACACCTAAGGGTTTTTTTTTTTTTAACTTCGAAAGACGCGAGTTCGAATTTGGATTCAAGCAACGTTACTACATTTGCTCTAAGAGTTGCGTTTCTGGCTAACAAAAGCAAAACATCCACATAAAACTGCATCTAAACCAAAATGATAAACACAGGTAAGTCCCAAGAACTTAGAAAATCCCATCATCACTAATGGCTTTCCAAGTTCCTCCCATCACAGTCACCCACTTTGGTGAAGACCATATACGGCTGTTTGCAATAGCCACACCGTACCATGGTGAACCTCAGGTTTGAATCGTTTGGGGATTTTCATGAAGGTTTTGCAATCCAACGTACCACACACTAGATATCCAAATCATTATTTGTCCACTTCAGAATGGATACCAATAATACATAAAAGAATCTAACCTAAAACGAAATTCACAACTGGGCTGAATACTCCATCAAAATCCACACCGCTTGCATGACAAAACCCCCGAGCTACTAGTCGGGAGCGGAAACGTCTAACGCTTCCGTCGGTATTCTTCTAACTTGTATATCCATTTACATCCCCACTTCCATATCTATAGTCACATTAACACTGCGGAACATAATTCCATCTGGGGTGTGATAGTACACATCCAACCTACCTACTCTTTGCCCCGTCTGACGGACTACTACTCCTCTTCACCAATACTGATAATCTAAAGGAGCCAATTTGGGGGAGGAGCCTACACTATTACTACGAATGAATGGTCGTGGAGGAACTTCTTCAATGGTTAGTGGGCCCTCAGTCTTATCTTCGGCTTCTACCCTCGAATTACCATCCGATTCCGACTCTGTACCCGAACTAAGTCCCTTTCCATAGTTAAATGTAGTTGCACTTAGACTGGGTTGGGCACACTCTGAGGCCTATACTGCAAGGACCTCTTCTCCCTTCCCCATAACTTAACCTCATCAACTGTTATGTTTAGTGTCAACGACCAAGTAAGTTTGGGGATTCCACTCTACATCCGACTGTGTCTACCGCATAGCCAATGAATACCCCCTCCCAGCTTTAACGTCAAGGGTATCCCTTCCCGGCTTATGGAAGTGTACATAACACATTGCACCAGGTCTTCGTAATGTCTGACTGATACACCTCGATCAAACAATAATGTACAAGGGACCCCAAAGCCTAAGTATGAGTGAGGGTACCTATACTTCAGGTAGGTGAACGTACATACAAATTCTGCCCAAGATTGCGTGGCAGAGAAGTCTCGAGAAGTATTGCACGTACCCCTTCTAACAACGTGCGGTTAAATCGCCTAGCGATTCCAGCCATAGCTGGTGAGTAGGCATTGGTTCGCTGGTATCTGATACCCAACCTACATAAACACAAAATTCCATACCTCGGTCCGTGCGAACATTTACAAAGTAGAGGCTCAATTGTCTGTCACTTCTGGCACGAAAGTCAACAAACGTTTGAAACGCATCGCTTTCCTTAGCGAAGGGAAACACCCATGCATAACGAGAATAATCATCAAGTAAAGGAAGCAAATATCGACAATTACCCAAGGATACCGTGCGATTTGGTCCCCAAACATCCATGTGAAGGAGCTCGAGGGGCTTCTTACTCTGAAAAGCACCAATACCCTTAAAACTGGCCCTAGTCGATTTGGTTACCTTGCAGACCTCGCATTGAGGAGAGTTAGGCTTCACTCCTAGTATCCATGTACCACCTTGGAGTTATGCAAATTTAACAGGCCCAATTTACGCTGATGACCGAGCCTCGAGGGGTCCACTACCGCAGAAGCTCCAAGCAAGATGGCCGGCCTATCTAGATTCCAGCGCTTGACCAGCTTTTTACCACTCAGTGTAGGAACCGCACCGCTATTTTCCCCACCGGGAGCGGTCGTCTATTCATCCTCTCAACACTACTGGTTTTCAACTTACCGCAACTGTCGGCCACTCACCTAACGCCCGCCATCGGATCGGCACGGACCTGCCTTGCGGGACGGTGACAACTCCACTGGCTCACTCCACAAATCACCATCTGCATGAAAAAAATGGTATTTCAACACGAACAACATCCCGGGGAAGAACGGGAGGCAACAACGCCTCCGTAACCACGAATCACAAAAGCTTCATTCTCGGCCGCCATCTTGCCCTCGGCAACGACCGGCTGACCAAAAAACACCGCCGGCATGGCCGTATCCGTTAAGCCTACCGACTACCGACCGTTGCCGTGCTTCGATCCTGTTCCCGTGCTGCTTTCCAATAAGCCGCTCGTCGGCTCCACTTCTTGAGATCGAAGTCCGTTGTTGCAGTCCATAATACGCGTTGGTTAATTCGCTAAGCACGCAGTAAAAACTCGCACAACCATCCACGATGGAGTGCTCGAAAAGTGATGCAGTTGGACTGGTGGGGGCGCTGACGTCGGTAAGGACGTGCAGCGCCACCTGGCTGCAGTGGAGAAAAGCTTAGGGAGAACATAAAAAATGGGGTTTTTAGTTCATAAGCGAGCAGTAAATAGCGTAAAAAGGTGGTTTTAGCAATATTACTGAAGGTGTATTTGTAGGAAGTAAGAAACTAACACGCCACAGAGAGGCTCGAATTCAGTGCCAGAAAGTTATTACAGTGAACAAATATTATTATGACTAATTTTGGAGTGTTTTTTTCAGATTGAGCAGCTTTGTTTGTCACTGGTATGCTTTTGTCGTACTTTTGACGAAACACAAATATTTCGTTTTTTCCCTCATTTTTTTCACCTAACTTTTCAAAAACTGTGCACTTTCATCTACTATCTAAAAAAAATTGTGTTAATAGGTGAAAAACTAACCGAGTTGTGATTTTTTTTTGTAAGACGCTAATACTGTCAGGACCAGCGCACATGCGCGAAACATTATGGCAGACTCCAAAGTGTTAACAAAAAGAATGCTTGAACATAACTCACTACAGAAACCAACATAATAAAAGTATGTCCTTGGCCCCAGGTAACCCACTATGAGCTTTAGAGAATTATTTGTTCTTGGACATGGCCACGGTTGATTCAAACGACTGACTGACAGACCCTGTTCAAACAAGTACTATTTACACTTACATATTTCGTCCAGCTTTCATGGCTGTGTAGTTTGCGTAGTACTGCGCAGTGAGCTTCTACCAACACCGCATGCATCGGAGCACAATGAGGATCACCCGGTAACAAATCACGTGGCGCACCACGTACCTGCATATCTGTAATCTTCACCTAAAATTAAACAGATTACACTGAGCACGTTAAACCCCACAGCTTATTAAAGTGAAAATTCTTCTTAAGGACAACAATCATTCTGAGACCAACTGACCACCTATAGATTTATTTTTCTGGATTTACTAAGCATAGCAACAGTTGAATGTAAAGCTCAAGTATATACTATTTATCCTCTTATTGTTTATTATTATTTGTGCTTCTGTTTAATAAAAAGTACCAAAAGCCAGGTGGTCCCTCTCATTGTACGTGTTGTGGCCTTTAAGCCACACTCAGAATAGTTGAAGTGCTTTTTAGACAGATGTTCTTTCAATGGCTTTAGGGTAGTACAACCGCTTAGATGAAGGTCCTGGGTTCGAGTCTCAGTCAGGGTAGAGGTCTTTCGCTTCATTCACTGATTGAATGAAGCGGGATCGGAGGCATTCACTGAAGCAGCATTCGCTGCTAAGTGAATGAAACGGCAACGGAGGCCGTTTATGAAACACTCCTCGCACAAATCTCTTCACCAATGGATGATACGCCACCGTGCCCATCTCCCAACCAAGAGACAACTTTGAAATCACAGCAAGGTAGCCCGCTATGGTACTACATAACCGGCCGTCCGTGAACAAAGCCGCCAAAAAACTCATTAGACGGCGACCAGTGCCTCCTCCGGCACCACACCACTCTGATCGCACCAATCTACCTAGCGGGACCACTAATATTACCGATATCCTCTCATTTATTAGCATTAATGTCCACCTCAAGTATTTCCTGAGCTACGCCATTTAACTCATTCATATCTGCTGCATCGCCAACTCATCGGTTCCAGCCAGAAATCTGCTTAGGCCCTACACCCCATAAACTGTTCCGTTGCCTACCTAGCAACTGCACCTGCACTCTTTGCTGTGCCACCGGCAAATAATAATGCAACACAAAATTATAGCCAACTCTGCCCTGGCAGGACCGGCCCACCACACCTTGGGTCTGCTACCAGGCCTCAGGGTTTACCACCCCCTGCGGGGAAAACGTCATATCGGCCCCGCATACAGACCCAACCAAAGCCTTTTGTGTCGTCGCTACCTCCTGCTGTGCCTGGCGCAATAATTCTTGCCATGGTTGACCAAAATTTCAGTCAACGTCGGTTCGTGTGCCATAATTTCAGGTCCTAGCACTTCTGTAAACGCAAATTTCAATCTCTGCTGTTAAGCTCTATTCATTCCTACCAGTGCTGCAACTGTGGTGTAGTTGCGTCCACAATTCTGTGTGCCAGCTGTTTCTTCCACGAGCTATCGTAATCATTAGCAACAACACCCGCACAAATTCAGTTTGCGCACTACACATCGCCATGTCTACCACCTCCTGGCTCGAATTACGATCATTCACCTTCGGGAGCAACGGCGTCTTTGGGGCTGTGAATTCATATTGTACCACCCCCGCTACAACATAACGATCATGAATCAAGTTTCGCTCGGATTTCGACAGACGCTCATTTTCCTGGGTTGACCACAATAGAATTCTTTTAACCATTTCCCAAACTAGATGTTTTTCTAAAACTGCCCGGGTAAACCCGAAATTTTGTCAAAGTTGGTTATCGTGTAACCTTCATCCATCACCTCTTGGTTAGCATGTAACCTTGCGCCAAACTCGTCTCGGTTATCATGTAACCTTGCACCAAACTCAACTTGGCTATCGTGTAGTCGCACATTTATTTCTTAACAGCCATCTTAAGACATTTTTCTCACATTCTCTTGGTCATCGTATCCTTTCATTATCTTTCACCAACTCTGTTAGCTTCACATAATCCATAATTCACATTCTCCACCGCCAAACACACCTCATGACTGCCATACTCCTCGTCCCGAAACAGCCTCGTCATGCTTCTATTACACAACACACGGCCGCCATGACGGTTTCCACCTAACCGGTCGTTTCCATAGCAATTACCGGTTCCCACCGGAAACAGAATGAAGATTGCTGGGCGGCTCAGGAAGATGCGGTTCAGCAGATATCCTCATGATGTGTGGGCCCAGGGAAGACGGTGAAGGCCCGCAGGTGCAGCAGTGAAATGCAGCATGTGTCAATTCAGCCAGCCGAAGGGGACAGGTACGCCTGGAAGGCTAGGGGGTCCAGATGGCGTGACGGAGGAGACAGTGTAGTTGCGATGAAATAGGAGATGGTGCACGAGCCCGAGTGTCAGGTTTCAGAAAGGGGCGATAGGCCCGAACTGGTTGGTGAAACCACGGTGGACGAGAACAGTCTTCAATGGCGCACTTAATTTTGGTGGAGGGTCGAAGCGGGACCCAAAGCATGTTCTTGGCAGGAGTGCAGTTGTATGAACGACAGAGCTTGGAGCTATAGCCGCAGTAGATCCTAAGGGAGTAAATAGGCCAGCAGGTTCATCTGTATACAGGCGTGTCGGTCGATTGGTGTTATGTATGCTGCAGTAATATTAACATTTTTTTTTTTAATTATATATATCAGGAGTACGGGCCTATCCTTGTGCAGGCGTAGCGGTCGACCGATCCCTCGGTGAAAGAGTATCTGTGGCAAACTGGATGTTCAGTATATAGCAGGGACTTTATCTGGAAACAAATCCATAGAGACCGAGGTATTTTCGACCAGGAAACGAGTGGACCGAATGCGGTCCGCAGAAAAAAAGGAGGAAACACCAGGCCTGGTCTTGGGCCGTGGGGACGAGTCCCAGGTGCCAGCGAAGGGACAGGAGATGTACTGTGGGCCCTGGGCCCGAGCCTCAGGTGCCAGCGAAAGGACAGAAGATGTACTGACGTTTGTGCAGTGGAGCGCAATGTCTGAGACAAACAATGCCGGTGGCGGAAAAAGACAGGTGGACAACAGGACGCGGTCCACCGAGGGCCACGAACTCTGGTCCTTGTTTCCGGTCCCGAAGCTCCGAGCGCCTGTACGCACGTAGCGCACATCGCAGCAGGGATAATAACCGAGAAATAAGGAGCTTCTTCAAGAAGTTAGGTGGACAGCAGGTCTCCAAACCTCAAGCTCCGGGCACCCAGGCGCATGGTGCACATCAGTAGCAGTAGTTGGATGCCCGATCACCCGGACGCTCGTGCTGTAGTGTACGGGCGTACGAGCACCGCGATGCAAGACACAGCAAAGGCGACTCCACGGCAGCAGAAACGAAAATTCGGGTGAAGGGAGAGATGGCCAAGATCCCAAGTGAAGCTCCTCTTCGGGCCGAGTCATACTGATGCCAAGACAGTGTCTTAGCTTGCAGAGATGGTCCAAGGGAGAGCTGAGAAAGCGACCACACGCGGTGGTGCCCTAGGAAAAAAGATGAAATCAGGTCCACCTTGTGCGCCTTTGTAAGAAGGCGTCACGCATGCACAATAGGACGAGCTACAAGACCAGCAGAGAAGCCAACTTGTTTCTTGCTAGGGATTAGAGCCTCAATGGAAGAATATGCTAAAAAGTAGGTAAAGCAATAAAAAACTAATTAAATTCAAGGACTTTTAAAGACACAGCTAACAGTTTCAAGGAATTCAAGGCCTCGAAGTTTTTTCAACAAATTCAAGAACTTCAAGAACCTTGTGTAAACCCTGAATAATTTCCCAATAAAACTGAAGCTACTACGGTACGGCTGTGTTGAGTTCACGGTAGGCAGAGCTGTGTTGCTCAACTTAAAATGAAAGCAAAATGTCTGGCCAAGGAAATTCAAAAAATATATTACAGAAGCGACACCCCGTACCTGTGTCGTGGATGCTGCTGTTGAGGAAAGGTCCCAAGATTCTGCGTACAAGACAAACACTGGCTTTGAAAAAGCAAAACACCATTCCAATAATTGTCGAGGAAAAATCACCACATTTCCATCTCGTTGTAGTAGAAATGCAGGCATTTTACAGAATTGGCGAGGTTATGCTAGAGAGCTGCAAAGGAACGCCCTACAGGGATCACGTGAATCAAAGTTTAGGTGCCCCAAAAGACGAAGAAGATCTCTTTTTGAGCTCTTTTTCTTATTAGTAAAAGTCTTTTACAGTTTCCATCATGTGGATTTTCTTGTCTACGGGTAAACGCGCTTCAAGATAGATGTGTCAAGAGTAATACCCAAAAACTGAGTAGGCCCAACAATTTTGTGTGGAGCCAAGGAAACACGCAACTTGTTGAAGACTAAAGTAAGGACAGCCATCGTGTACAAGGCCTCACACTCGGAAGCGTCAAGAGTAAGGAAATCGTCCAACAGGACCAACAGATACGTCACCTTGATACGTCACACTGAAGAATTCCAAAAATGGCAGACGAAGGTAGATTAAACATTTTTGGACTAAATCTTGACCCAAACATTAAGCGAACAAAGAAGCAATCGTTGCCAAGCAACTTAATCCCGTGAAAGCATGTTAAATCAGGCCGAATTGGCAACAGCTTAAAAGCATCCAATCTCGGAAATAATATGAACCACATCATCAACAAGAGTGTAGGTGAGCAAGAATTTTGTTTTATCAACAAAATTCTTGCTTACCTACAATCTTGTTGATGACAAGGTGGTTACTGCTTGCATGCAATGGGTCACCATGGGGAGAAAAAAGGTTCAAAATCAGTTGATTATTTCCAGAATATTTCCTAATTGCTACACCAATCGGGTCAACGCGGAAGTGGGAAATAATGGACATGTGAAAAGTCTGATCGACAACCCTTCTACAACTCTGAAGGAAGCAACTCCAAGACAGTATCCGGTTTGCGTCTGGCTGTCAAAGGATTTTTTTTTTACTCGAGAGACAGTTGTGGCAGGCGACGCCATCCCCGTATGAAAGCTTCACAGGCGGTCCAGAAGCAAATTACCCATATTACGATATGGGTGTGAAATTCATTTGTCTTTCAAATCAGCAACATTGATTAGGGTTGATGTAATACCCTAGAAGTTTTAACCCGAAAGTCGGGAATTGGATTTGCCAGACTAATGCCGAGTGAGAAGCTTTAGAAATAGAACAGGCACGGTTGAAAGAGCTGCCACGTCTAGTGCAGCCCTTTTTGGTATTGAAAGTATTGCACATTTTAGTTCCGTCACGGAAAAGATTGCAGCAACACAACCTGTCACAATTAGAACTGACTGGAGCAGACCCACTAGCATTTTTCACTGTTATTCCTTGAGATGATGTGGATGTAAAAGGCCCTGATGAAGTATGGGATACAAGGATTCACAAAGGGCCAGCATGGGCACACTGTTGAAGACTGTTTATGCTAGAACTTTGCGCTTGCGAAAAGCAAATTAAATACCACACTATCGACGATGCTCCAATCAAGTGCAACATTAGATTGATGTAGAATAGCAGCTACCGTAGCAGAAAAAGCTAGGTGATATTATTAGTAAAATGAACTCCCCTCAAACCACCTGGCCACCTCAGATTGTAATGGCGTAAATATAGACCCATTTCTTTGTGCCGGAGGGGAGTGTTAAGTCTTTTTTTTTAATTAATTGAAATCCTGTCAGAAGTCAACAACGAATGCACAGCACTACGCATGGCAGCAGAAACAGAGCTAAATTGACGTCCTTACCTTCAACGATGTCAGGTTTTGACGGTGGGCTGATGGACTCAACGTGGGCAACCTAGTCCGAACAAATACTTGAACCAAAGCCTCTAGTTTGCAAACAATCTTGTCTCCGTTGCACATTGCAAGCAGAATTCAAATTAAAAGCTGTGAAATTTGTTGCATCCCGGCGTGTTGGTCTTACCACGGCCAATAAACATCGCCCTCCCAACCAACATGTACGAGCAGCCACTCATATGCAGAGTTGCGTACTTGACCAGTAACATCACCGTTTCCTGCGTACATACTACCGACTGAAGGGCAAGGAGCGAGGCCGCGGCCACCATCTTGAATATGGCAGACAGTACCTGATGGGTCACGGAGTGCCAACAGTCTAAACTGGCTTCAATCTCGTTTCAACTTCTTGTAACTTCTTCAGCCAGATTCCCCTTGTTTTGGTCGGGAGCTTGATTTGTGACACTGCTTTGACCATTAACAGAGTTTGCAGTTGGTCCAGCCAAATTTTACGGTGTTGAAGATTGGCTTGAGGCTTGTTGGCTGTTGATGCTATCCTCGGTTCTTTCTAGGCTCTGCTAGGGAATGGAGTTGTGTTAACATCATCATTAGCCTGAAGAAGTTGGAGTAAGGAGGACCGCTGAAAACTGAACGGCACTTGAATACGTTTTTTCAGTTAACTTGGTCTTGATATAAGTGACTGTCCAATTTGCTAGACAAGTCGGTTAAGGTTCCCAAAGCACGCCGTCTGCAAGCAGTTCCTACGCAAACATCGAACCTGTTACATAATTTTACACCACTAGCAACAGGCGTTGCTCACACAGCTACCCAAACCTGTCCTTAATGTAAACAATGTATTACCACATAAGGCATGGTTTTTTAATGTGAGCATGTTGTTGTTTCTATAACTCCTTTGTCATATGTTAAATGGATATTGTTGTCATATGGTTATCGTAGACCGGTAGCCATCCTGTAGGTCAAGCTTTATGTTCCATTATATAGGCAAAATGTGGGTAGATGATTCATGGTCAAGCCTGTGCTTATAGGAATACAGGAGTAATGATTATAAACGTCCACACGATATTCGTCGGATAGTATGCAACATTAAATGTATGCATCTTTTTCTAATATTTTCTTTAACCCCAGTATTATTACAAAAAAATAAGTAATTGTGCAAGTAAGCGTAATGTTACAAACCGTTCGTCTCTAGCTTATGCAGTTTGCAAGATACAGCTTATCGGTAGTCGCTTTTTTGGTGAATAAGGCTATAATTTAGGTCATCAACTGTTTATTAACATTTGCCAAATAGAGGGTGTCAACCAACAAAGTGAGGGTTGGTTACATATTTTTAGGGGTAGAAGAATACCACTTTTAACCAAGATTTTTAACTTTGCTTTGAAACTTGGACATAACACTTCACAGAATGGAAAGTCATACTAGCAGTAAAAAAATTACCTTTTCACCGGGATTGCTACTGTAAAACATGACGCAAGGATAAAGCTCTGTTGCCTCAATATCTTCAAACGCAACCTTCGGCTCCTGAAAAGTGCATAGAAATGTTGTATACTGTATCACACTGTCTAATTATAAAAAATTTCAAGAAAAATGTTAAAACTTGCAGTTAGGAGAAAATTAGCTTCACAGAAAATTTTCAACCACTACACAATATCCATCAACAACGGACCATACTGTTGCTCTTAAATGTATAAACTGAATCTTAATACTGAAAAAAAAAACCTGATCAACCCAGCTAAACTTGATGTCGGAAATTACCTAACCTTATACCTTGATCATACAGAATGCCAACATTGATCCGATTATTGTTGGTGGTGATTATAACATAAATCTCTGCACTGCTAGCCGCTTTTTAAGAGTGTGCGGCAGAGGCAGTGGAGGGCACGGGTCTTGGCTTCCTGGACTCCATACCACTCGCCGACTCCGACACTTACATCAACCACTACCACGGCGCAAGGTCCGGGAATGATCACTTCTGTAGCACCAAGCGTATGTTTGACTCTGTTTGTGGAGTCTGGGTAGAAGAGTGTTGTCAGCTTTTAACACCTCCCTATGGGCTTGGAAGTAAACTTACCTATTTGCACTTATGCTGTGAGAAATCCTGGCCCTACTCCACAAACCCAACCCTCGCATATTAAGATTGACTGGAGAGCCACCACCTTTGCACAGAGAAGAGCATACGAGGAACACGTTATTGAGAACCTCTTGCTCTTCCAGCCGTCGGAAGGTGTAGCGTGAGAAACGCTAACTATTTGAAGATGCCACCCCCACTGTTGGGATTTTCGCATGTGTGAGTGAGTGTGGGGATTTTCGCTTTCTTGAATAGATTGCTTTTTGGAAATTAGGTTTTGCAATCTGTTCTTGCGTGAATATTTTTCCGTTGCGAGTTTTTTTTTTCCGTTTTAAAATTTACTGTAATGTTATCTTCTCGTTTTGATAGGTTTTTGTACTCATTATGTTTATTTAGTTAGGGTTAGTTTTCTTACGACAGTGGTGGTGTCGGTGTGGCGTGCTCTGGGATTGGCTGGTGTGTCACATGGTGTTTTCCCCTCGAGTTTCAACTAACCCACGACCATGTGAAGCGTCGGTTCACTCTCTGCGTTACCTTTGACGGCGTGGCGAATTGTCTTGTTTGGAAACCACCATGTAGAAAAAAGAAGTCAGTACAAGATAATTTCAGGGCCCGCCCGTGGCTCCTGTTTCCCGGTAGATAGGGACAGTCAATTTCCGTCGGTCGTCTGTTGGTGAAGTTCGGACGTCGGCTTGAACGCCATGAAGCTGGCCTGTCCTTCGTAATACTGCATAGCAAGCGTCTGTTGATGTAGGCGGTAACAGGAAAAATGTTTGAGCGAAAATACGAGACGTCAATTCACTTCGGTTCCACGCCTGTTTGTTTGGTCCACAACAATGTGTCTTCGTACCGTGAGTAACTAAGGCCGTGCTATTGCACTACAGTGTTCATATATTCGTGAGAGGAATTTGTGAATTATGGTCGCTGCTGGAGAGCGTGTTCCATTTTGCGTAGTCGTTGTACTGTGGTCCTTGATGGGTAACAATAACTGAAACTCGCGAGACTCTTTCTACAAATTTGGGGTTGGGCCGCCACACTGTCGTTTAGGTTTTTGCAAAGTGTTTATTATTTTTTTTGAGTGTATTGGTTTAGTGTGTGATGTGTGGATTGATAACTAGGGTTTACTCACATCAGTATTCATGCAGCAGGAATTAACTTACCTAAGTAACGTTAAGCTTGTGGTTAATGCTCCTTGTTAGCTTTATGGAATTCAATGAGCATAGAATTATTTATCCTGGCTTGAATAATTAAGTGTGAACAGGCTTTCCTGTTGGTTAAAATTTGGAAACGGGAAAAAGGGTGAGATATGCCTAGGTTCCGTGTTACTTTTTTTGTAGTAGCCTACTTGTGGTAAAATGGTTTATGGTTCAGAGGAACAGGCTTTAAACTAGAGAAAGTTTTGGAGATAGGCTAGGCCTACTACAACACTGACTTACCGGTGGAGTATATTTTCCTAGTATTGGTTATTTGTTTTCTATTTATATGTGGGGTAGGGAATTAAATGTACATATGGGCATGCTGTAAATATTCGAGGTTATTCATTGACTAGGGCGACTGTAAAGAAATTTAAATTTTGGGTTGAAATATTTTTGGGCTCGTCAATTAGAAATTTAGGCCTTGGTCAGTGTTTGTGAATTTATATAAAACTGGTCTAAGTTGGATTAGATCTGCAAATTTAACATTGAATTTTGGAGTGCCCTGCCTGGTTGTTATTCACTGAATAAATGTATATTTTGTTTGTTAATTTGGTTGAATTTGTTCACCGTGGTCACCAGAATTTGTGCATCGGCTCTGTGGTGAGGATTATAGGGGAGGGGAAAGTTTATTGCTAGCCTTTTCTTAATGGGAACCGCCTTCCTCAGAGTCGTTAAAAGTGTTACTGGGTTAAGCACGAAAAATAAGGTTCAAAGGTTTGACTTGCAGAGAGGCCAACTACAAGAACAAAGGAAACCTTCAAGACATTCACAGATAGCAGGCTCTTCTCACCACGATTTTGATGCAAGCTGCCCAGAGGGAAAGCAGAGCTTGGATTCATTGTGTTAACGAGTTCCGAGGGTTGTATGTCGCCGTGGACTCCAGGGCACTCATGGAATCACTAAAATTGTGTGCCGCGAAGATCAAGGATCCATTTAACAGGCAGGCCAAGTGCCAAAAGCACCACCGAAAACACAGAATAGCCTGATGGAAGGCGATGAGAAATAAATAGTACCTCATGCACACAAGCACATGCCGCGCCAACATATGACTTCGACCCATCCGTGAAGAGTCCCCGATATCCGGCGTACTGATAACACAGCCGCCAGAACTCCTGCAAGTACCTTGCTGGTGGAGTGCAACTTTTTGCGAGAGATGCCATACAGCATGTGAAAATGCCACTTGGGACACGCCAAGGAGCCACTGGAATCTCCTGTAGTCTCAAGACATGTCATGGGACATTTCAACAGCCATCTCCCGACTAGACTGAAAGGGGGCCTATCGTGGAAATCACTCTTACCCACCTCGCATTTGCAAGTCGGAGCCAAAAACTATGGGCCAAGGAGGACTGCATACTGAATGGTTAGCTGTCACCGGCAAAATACAGGTGGCTCCGAGGTTTCAGCAAAGAGGGTGACCACTGGAGATGTCCGAAATGCCTGTTGTCAAACGCAGCCCACTGTGGTGCAGTGTCCAACATTTGGAGAGTCGAGTCACTAGCTGAACCATAGACCACGACGCATAAACAAGTTAGCTGTGGACAAGGGCTCGGTAAAGGCGCAATATCGTAGATGAGAGTAACCAAGAATGCCAGACCGGGTGCCGGGGGGG
>JAHWFP010240901.1:0-12714 GCA_023313725.1 Lithobius niger
CCGGCTAGACCGGCGTATGTTACGCCGGGAGTACAGCTAGTAGAGATTATAGGCGGCAGGAAACAGAGAAGAAGACAAATATTGTTACCCTGAAAAGGACTGGCTCATCCATCTGCTCTTTCAAAAATTTTTCGGACTTTTATTTGAAATTAAACCAGAAAGTTATAAGTTTTTGGTTTAATTAAGTTTAATTAGTTTTTTGGTTTTATTCAATTTGGTTTTTGGTGTAACTTGTTATTAAAAAAAAATAAAAGCACACATTCAGCATTATTAAGAATGGCCTCGTGCTAATACACTAGTCTGAGAAAGAAAAAATGCCCCAACTGGGCCGCGAACCCAGGACATCTAGCGTACTACACCGTTCGATTGACCAACACATTACCGGGGTGGACCCTGTCTTCAGGCTCCAGCTTAGCTTAGAATTGGTTCAACTTTCTGAGTTGGGTCCTAAAGGCCATCAACATGCAACGAGAAACAAGAAAGACTAATTGTTTCTAAGCGTCCACAGAATAATACGAGCAATTCTGATTTATTGTTTATGACAGAAATGTTTTAATCGTATGAACTGGACAGCTGCATGTACTTAAAGCAATGCTGACAAATCAAAAGCATAATGTGAACCAAGTGGTTCAGCACACAGTTCTGGACTCGAAATGTGATATACGTCTTTTCGGTAAAAGCAACCACTGAACTCCAAAATCGTATTTCAAATTTACCCCCCCCCCTTAATTTGCACGAGTGCTCTATTGTTCAATTGGTTGTTATAGTGACCTTCGGTTTCAAAGTGCTCTTGCGAGCTTTCCAATAGCCCGAAATGGACATGCTTAGGATTTTCTAATAGGTGGGGGTCTATTGCTTCCGTCAATCCTAACCGCAATCGTTTAATTTGGATAGAGACCGTCCTACGCTCATTTAAAGGTTAAGAGGCAATGGCGTAGCGGCGAAAGCGTATGGTGATTTTCGTTTTCAAAGTGCTCTTGCGTGCTTTCTAATATCCCGAAACGGACATGTATAGGATATTATAAAAGGTAGGGACATATTCTTTCCATGAATCCTAACCTAAATTGTTTAACTTTGATATGAACCGTCCTACGTTCACTTAAAGGTGAAGAGGTAATGGCGTCACAACGAAAGCGTATGGTGATTTTCAAATTCAAAGTGGTCTAGCGCGCCCTCTAATAGTCCAAAACTAGAGGTAGCCCATGCTAGGCACGGAGGCCGGCCATAAATTAAATTTACGAACACACTTTTCCCGACACATTTTCCCGGCACTCTTCCCGACATTTTTTAAACCTGTTCTCCGACGTACGTGCCCGGTCACGATCGACCACACGCTCCTGGCTGCTCTTTCACGGGGCCAGTAGAATGGGAGAGTCCACTTGCAATGCGGGCGTAAGGAGGGAGGAAATGATTGTACGGCCTTTTACTGTTTTTTCTTATCGGCTCTTTTCTTATCAGCCGGCATCCAACATTATTATGTAGATGAACGTGCTTACGATCTATTCTTTCCACCAATCCTAACAGAATTACATACAAATACAAATATGAGCATTACACTGGCACTTTGAAATTTAAACTAGCCTTATGGTTTACATTATGCTTCACATTATGCTTTTGATTTGCTGATGGTTAAGGAGTTACAGCCAACAACCGTGTTTTTTTCCTGGGGGGGGGGTTGAACTTGCTGTCATGCTTTTCACAGAAAGTTAACAATTTAGTCATCTACCCGGCATATATGCTTTTACCATTACTCTTTAATCACCCTAAACAGGGTGGTAACCATTAATAAATAGGATTTTTTTTTCAAATTAAGCCATTTTGACGCTGCTGCAACTAGACCTGGCTACAACTAGAGCCCTGCTACTACTAATTCATGATTGGGCAAACACCCGGCTACAATTAGAGACCCCCCCCCCCCCCACCCCGGCCACAAATACAGGATTTACGGTAATTGAGATAAAATTCAGATTAAAATTCAGAGACATACCTATTTTCCTCCTGTCCTTATACTGGCATCGGGTAATATATTTATAATAATGTGTGATCGTTTTGCCAGGTTAGCTTCACACAAAAGCATGCCAACAGAACAGCGACATACTAAACAACATAACTATATGTGAAGACTAAGGAAAGACACACGCATTTCTCCCCTATGTTCGTACCAAGTTTTTTTTTTCACCTCTTTACCCTGCATTTCAGTTACTTTTCTGAACAAGGTCGCACTAATGTTTTGCTAAGTCCATCCATTTTCATCAGGTGACCGCGGGCAAACGGAATGGGTTTTAATTTTAGCGTCAGACAAAGGCCAGCAGTGACCGGGGAATGCGGAGTGGGGGTGGCGGGGAAGAGGGACTCCAGTGGCCAAGTTATATTGGAGAAACGTGGGCGTCCTAGCCACACAAGCAATTCAATTAAGCCGGGGATACACGTGTTGCTACTAATCAAAGGCAAAATGCATGGAAGAGATAATTGCACAGCCGAAACAACCGCTATTAGCATGCAGATTACATTAGGGCATTCTTAAAGGTGGTTGTTCGGTTGTGAGTGCCTGGCAGATGAGGGCGTAATAAATCTTCACGCAAAGTTACGTGTGTGTATGTGTGGAGTGAGTGGTGGTCATCACAGTGAATTCTTTTGTCTGTCATATAATAAACCAAAACCGGTAAACCAAAAGGGAGAATGGTTCGGCCTTTCAAATGAGTAATACACAGGGGCTCGTCGTCTCATGGTTCAGGCGCCGCATGGGTACATAGTGCTATCCAGCAGGGTCATGTGACGTCATTTTGGCTACGACACACCATTTGAAGGTAATAGCTACAAGGTGCACTATATTAAAATGTAACGGACAACATCGGCACTTCTAGTCAAGACAGTGCTTTGAGAACGGATTTCTAAGCTTAAAAGAAAGTTGTTTACTCCAACAACAAAAATCGCGCGTTATAGCCTTAAGAAATCCAGTTCTCCCTCCAGTGCTCCTTGCAGCTAACCCAGTTACTGGCTCCACCATAGAGTTATACACAATAATACTACGTCGTGTCACTGTCCTATAGACAGTGACATTTGCCGCCATATTGGCACCAGATTGGCGCCAGTATGGGTTTTGGAGGGCATAACTACAAGGTGCACTACATAAAAATGGAGGGAAAAACAACGGAAGAACGGATTTCTTAGGCTTGAAATAACTTTGTTTTCTCCAACAACAAAAATCGCGCGTTTTAGGTCTAAGAAATCACTCTTAACAGCATCGGCTTCAGTATGACGCCCTTCTGTTTCTCTCTGCAGTGCCCCTTGCAGCTAACCCATTAAGGCTCAAGCATACAGTTATATACAATACGTCGTGTCGCTGCTCTATACATTCACCAACTTAATCCCCCACCGAGCATTGGTTCAAAGGTTACACGAAAAACTTTACCATTTCTCCTCTCGGTAGCAATGTTTAAGTTTTTCCCGAAACATCAGAAGTATTAGTCGGTGAGATTAACTGGCGGCTTTTGGTCTCTTGATCACGCCTGTAAAAGGTCGAACCACTCTCAAATTAGAGGCCATTTTATACCTGGTTTGTTTCTTGATGTGATGTTTCTTTTACGTCGCAATCGCTATTTTTGTTATTAATTCTTGATCAAATGATCATTGATATCACTTCTTTGTTTTTTTTTTACATTCCGATCGTATTGCAATTCTTAACATTAAATTGAAGGTTACATTCTTTTTTTTTTTTGTGTGGCATTTCTGAAGTCATTTCCTAAATTTTTAAGACTCAACATTTTATTTTAGGTAGGTGATGTAATAGATTTTCTGTGACGTGTCGCATTGAAAGTCAATTCAAAGATGTTTTCACATGGATTCATTTTTCTCATGTGGGCCGTCTCTCAATTTTTACCAAATTCTAGCTTTTTGTTCTGCCCTACTTATTACTTTAACCCTGAACCCTGAAATGTGCCAAACTCTTTTTCAATATGAAATACAGTAACGGTATGGTGTCGTGTTGTGCGCCACAATTGAATGATCATGAGTGTTGCATTACTTGGTGGAAACACTAGCGTGTGTCTAGATAGTAATTTCGAATTTCTGTTGAGACAAGGCAAGACGAGACGAGATTTGGTTCAGTCTCGGTGTCGTCTTGGCCTTTTACGTTTCGATATTGGTAACTTTTTTTGTTTGTGTGAGGAGTTGGACATTCATCGAAATTCTGCAGAACTAATCGTGAAGACAACTTTCACGGTTTCGACTCAACTATAGGTATATTTTTCGCCTGCTCCAAAAAAATTTAATAGCTTTTGGTACGGCCACGAAGTCCGCCAAGTTAATCCACGGATTAATAGCAAGTGCTTATAAATGCTCAAACGTTCGTAGGAAGGATGCTGTGAGTCTTGTTTCCCAGCTCCAGGGCCGTTGATTCAGCATCGCTAAATTCAGTTGATTCAGTCTTAGGGTGGCCGCACACCAAAGTCGACAAAACGTCGCACGACATGACATTTTGTCGAAACCTGTCTCAGCATGCTGCAGACGTCTCCAACACCATAGGAATGAGATGAGCGCCACACACCGAATGCGACGTTGTCGCGAGACGTCTTTAGGCTTCTCACGACAACAAAGCGTAGCTCCTTCTATAGTGTCCGCGACCTATCTTGAGTTCTCTACAGAACGAACACAGATAATCAATTGTACGTTTTTAGTAGCAGAGTACCTTGTTGATATCCAAGATGGTTACAAAAACAATGGCGGCCGTCGGTTAGAGCCGCCCTCTCCAGGAAGACGTGGCCGCTCATAAAATACTCGCAGGACTCAAGATGCGCCGTGCACACAATAGTTTCGGGTGACGGGGTCTCTCCACCAGATGCGACGTTTCGTCTTGCAAATTAGACAAATGTATCGCGACGAAACGTTGCGAGACAAAACGTCGCATCTGGTGGAGAGACCCCACCAGACGTATCTAGAAGGATCTTCGTTTTGTTGTCGTGAGACCCTTAAATGGGTGTCTCATCCGGTGTGTAGCGCTCAACTCATTGCTAACGTTTTGGAGACGTCTGCAGCGCGTTGAGCCAGGTTATATACGATAAAATGTCTAATTTTGTGTGCGGCCACCCTTCTGTTATCAAAACAATGCAAAAGGTCAACCTCCCGGAACAGAATTTTGTAGTTATACCTAAACTGCACCAGGTCGGTTTCTAGTGTGACGTAATAGTTTAGGATTTGCGACTTGACGGCAGAAGAATCCGCAGGCGGTCAACCTAGACGGATGAAATTGTTGCGGGATTTTTACTCTGAATCTCCTTATTTTCAAATTACACTAGCCAAAATCGTCATCTTCCGTTTATAGAGGCCGCAGCTCCTCTTATCTTTCTGTGTATCAAAAATAATAAATAATAAACTGCCGCGGCGTTTGACTTCAAACGATGAAAACTTGGTGGGATCCTGAACAAGTTTTATTTTTCGGCAGATATATTTATTCTACCTGTGCCATCAATCTCTAACCGAAAGCCGCAAATACAAAATTAGACAGATGTAATACCTAATTAACAGATCGGGGGGTATGGGGTATTTAGCATATTTTAGCTCAAGAAATGGAGACTCGGGCGAAAAATATCATTTTTTATCCTTAATCTCCGTCTTTTTAGCACCCTCCCCGGTTTCAGATGGTAATCCAACCATACGGGCTTTGATGAGCAAGGGATTAACGTAGATTAAAAGGATTAGCGCTTGAAAGGAGAGGGGAAAAAATTCAGTGGGTAGCATTTTCTTTTATTTTTTCTATTAATCATTTCGGATCACCCCATCCCCTAAAAGTCATTAATACTCCTCAAAAAAATAACGGCTTCGTCTTAAGTTCGAAAGCAGAATTATAACGCTACGGATTTAAGTATTAAGGAATTTTAAGAGATTTTCCCCCCACCCGACTATGGCCGATCACGTGACGAGCAACTAGATTTAATTAGAAAGTGGAAAAATAATTGATGGTAATTTCAAGCCAATTTTTCAACACGTCGTTGTTGGGCATGAAGTGGAGAAATGTGTCGAAATTCGGATCTACTCTTTTTAATACTGCGGCAGTTCTAGTTTTCTGTGGAGCCGGAAACGGCTGGGTGGAGGCTACAGCAACAGCCTTTGTCCGTCCTTCCGTCACCCTTTTTTTAGTGTTAGTCAAGTGGACTTTAAAAAACGCAGCAAATTAAAACTTCGTTACTTCCTTGTATCCAATAGATTTCCAATAGATGTAACTCAATGAAATAATAACATTTGATCGTCGTATTTAATCTCTACAGGGACACACGCAACCGTAAAAACAAAAGGATTGCGTTGACGACACTCGTTAGCTTCATTTAAAATAGTCTCGACACCGTGTTTTGCATGGATTACAATCGAAGAAAATTACACGCGTTTAGATGAAACACGGCTTCTTTAATTTTGCCATCAAAGCGAAAAGCGATGGGAATGAAAAGCGATTAAAGTGATTATTAAATAGGCTACTTACTTGAGTCTTCTTCAAGAGTTCAACGGTTCGTATTATGTAGATAGGAATTTCATCTTCGAACTCACGCATTCATTCATCAAATCTCCCTTGTCGTGAAATTTCAGCCTGATAAGAACAAAATTGCAAACGTTATCGTGTCCCAAACGGACAGATAAACACAAACAAACACACAAAATCTGAATTCATTTCACTATCTCGGCCAATTAGCACATTTTAAGTCTACGAATCGGGATCGTATATAAGGGACATTTTCTTACAGGAAAAGCCAAAACGTGTACGTGTGTATGCTGTGAATACCGCTTCAAGGCTCAACCCCGAGAAATGAGGGGGAGGGTGGGGGGAGGGTGAGCTTCATGGGTATATCAACGACTTTGTCCGACCGCCCGTCGCCTTTTGTAACTCAGGAACGGTACCAAATAGAGACAAACGTTTTTCACAATCAGATTCGGCGCCCAAAAATTAGTTTAAAAACAACGGCAAATTAAAACATCGTTGTTTCCTTATATAACTAACAGGCTTTCTCGGCGTAGCTCAGTGAAATAATAAGATGTGATCGCCTCATTATTTAACCATTACAGGAAGACACGCAACCATAAAAACAAAAGGATTTCGTTCACGACACACATTAGCTTCATTTTTTTAAAAAAAGTCTCGACACCGTGTAACATGAACGAATCGGCCTATACTCTCTAACCCAATTCTCCGTTAGCTGCTACTTACGAAATTAACATGGCAGGTAAAATTTAGGCCTAAAAGCTGACAATTGCGCCTAAAATCTACAAGTAGGCCTAAAAGTAATACATATTTAAACGGCAATTGTGATGGTTACTACTTGTAGACTAAATAGTAGAGTTCGCTCTTGCAGTGCGTGATAGAGGTGTGCGCCTCAACATTTTCGCCAAAAAAAAAGTGGCGGAAATGTACAGAACACCAATTACGGCTATTGGTAGTCGCTGCAGCCGTTTTTGTTATTCATTTTGTGTGGTGGGCCGTGAACGACACCAGACGGCACACAGAAAATTTTGAACGCGCTGATTGTCGCAAGTCGGAACTCCCTCTTTAAGCGTATATATGACGTTGTACGTCCTTTGGAGGGCGAGAATGTCCAGGCCGTCCACGAGAAGGGCACCGACATTGCTGACCAGCGGTCGTCATTGATTTCGGGGTTCTTAGCGACCAGGAAATGTCGCGAGCTTGACTCATAATGACCCCAAGGCTGACCAGGGCCACGGCGCCAAAGTTAAGACTCGCGCCGTGATCCGGACGCGTAAATGATGATGTTGATCACCTACAAATCAAGAGGGTGAGGGTTCTGATCCCGTGATGAAGAACCACCATCAAAAAAGACGAGGGGATCAAGTTGGTGATGGAGAAAAAAAAAGACGAAAGTGATGCAAAGGGGACGACGGTATAGAGAAGTACGATTTGTAAAGACGCGGTGTGCAATATGGGCAAAAAATTGATCGAAACTCATCGTGCTTTTATTAACAGTCGAGACGCTTCTGCCAAATATTAAGGAAGAATTCTCCAAACTGGCAGGGATGATTTTATGGAGGTGGGGGGGGGGGGGGGGTGTAAGAATGTGGGATGTCGGTCGGCAAAATCTATATAATAATCCTGGAGGCCGGCTAAAAGGATGGCTAAAAGGAAAACCACTTCTCCCCTCCTCGCGCCCGTATTGAAAATGCAATCTCCCACTCTACCTGCATGGAAACAGGAGGCAGGCATAAGTGGTTGATCAACTCAATAAAGGTTCAATCTGACAAGTCGTGGGGCCGAACAATCACTTCTCCCCTCCTCGCGCCCGCATTGTAAATGCGCTCTCCTATTCTACCTGCATGCAAACAGAAGACAGGCATGAGTGGTCGATCAATCTGACAAGTCGTTGGGAAGAGTGCCGGGAAAATGTCCCGGGTAATGTGTCCGTAAACTTAATTCATGACCGGCCCCGTGCATAGCACGGGCTTCCTCTAGTTAAATATTAATAATATTTAAAGCGGTGGCCTTCAGCCAAGCGCTCTGTACAAACTACAAAACCACAACTAAACAATTACCGCATCAACACTTACAAAGCTAAACGTTACGCCGCTATAGACCAAGTAGTATACTAAACAATGAGCCTGCCAGGAAAGCCACGGACCGACGACGAAGAGTCGCAGAGGGCAGCTATTCAAAAACATTAAAAGGAATCGAAATCATTGTTGAGCTCGTAGCTGACGAAAGAAATCGCAAGGAGGAACTGATACATAACAACCTTAGGAAGAAAAGTAAATAACACGAAAATATCACTACTATTTTTTTTTAATGTGACTGCACTGCATTTTTACAGTATTATAGGTGGCAGACATTTACAAAATTAGTAAAGACACTGTTTTCTCGAAAGGAGAACCGAGTGGGAAAACCTAAAAAAAAAAAGGAGGCCGGAAGCCAATATTTACACAAGCATAAACTAGACGGATAATAAATTACGTGGAAACATACAATGAGAAGCGCCTCGTACACATACAAGTAGGGTGCGTAAGCCGCTACAGCTTGCCTTGGACGCACACCTCCCATAGTTATCGTAAGCGGCAGCGTCTGATTGTGAGCGCACGAATACAGTGCTTGGTTTTAAGAAGCCACGAAGTTTCGAGCAAGACTTGTTATGAATATGTGCACTAACGACGTTAGAATACCCAACTGTGAGTCGTTTGTCCTGTGGAGTGAAAGCCTCTCACACAACTGCATAAATCAGCTATAGTATCTCCAAAACAGTCGTCATTCGCTTTCGTTTTAAACGCCGCTCTTAATCGTCATTTATTTACAGCGCCATACGATATTTCGTAGAGTTTCGTGAGCGTTGTAGCGAAATAAGTACATTTTGTATAATTTCACATTCTTTACAGCGAATAAAAAAAGAATTAGTTGTTTCAATGCTTTAATTCCAAGTGCAAAATTGTTAAATTCAAGTGCAAGTGTGTTAAATCGAAAGACAAGAGTGTTAATTTGAAAGTCACTAACGTTAAATTGAAGTACAAAAGTGTTAAATTCAAGTACAAAAGTGTCAAATTGACGTGCAAAAGCGTTAAACCAAAGTTCAAAACCTGTAATAATCACGATAGTGGGACTTTATAGAAAGGAACATTTAAACATTTTTAAACATCCTTCAAAGGAGCTTGTTTAGTATTCCATAGGGATACCATCTTACATTTCAAACCACATGCTTCCTCGTTGGCTTTCCTGTTTACTCAATTTTGCTGCAACAGGTTAAAAGTAATACAGTGTTGCAAACGCTTTCAATGTTTCCCTATTCGTGATGGTTTTGCTAATTTTCGCAAACCTGCGTAATTGTTGCAAAAAGCTATTTATGCGTTGGATACTCGAAAATCGTGAGAAGGCGGCTTCCGCCCGTTTGCCATAATCCCGTTTGCCATAATCGCGTTTCACATAATCCCGTTTGTCATAATCGCGTTTGCCATAATCCCGGGAGCCCAGAATATCTTTTCCTATTCTACCTGCATGCAAACAGAAGACAGGCATGAGTGGTCGATCAATCTGACAAGTCGTTGGGAAGAGTGCCGGGAAAATGTCCCGGGTAATGTGTCCGTAAACTTAATTCATGACCGGCCCCGTGCATAGCACGGGCTTCCTCTAGTTAAATATTAATTTGCTATTACTAGCCGGAGAACTATATAATGGACAGTTCCCTTGAAAAAAACTTAGAGGTTAATATTACGCTTGCCAATAACTAGGCTCAGGGGGCTATAGCCCAAGGAAGCACAATTAGAGGGGCGGCAAATTTTGTAAACAAACAAAAAACATTGATATTGAAAATGTTTATAAAACTTCTGTCCCTTAGTTGTTCTAGAAACCAAACATTTTCGTCTGAGCTGTTTAGCAAACTTAAATTTGAGATCGATCCGTAATATGTCTGTCACACAAAAACCCCAGAAGGGAAAAGGGACCCATCAAGTTTTTGCTATAGAAAGTAGTGATATTAGACCAAAAACGGCTGCCTCCAAGTTTGTAGTCCGAACCGTGATAACTCAAGCTTGAGTGAGAATCACCGGGGTTGTCAGTTAACATTGAGTGATCAGGATTGGGACGGAAAACTTGGTGGCAGCCATTTTGGCTCTGATATCGCTACTTTCTATGGCAAAAACATGATGAGTCCCTTTACCCTTATGGTGGGGTGGGTTCCGTATGAATACGCACCACTCCATATTTATTTAAATAGGTCCTGCTGAACGACGTATTGGTTTTGCCATGAGCCGATAAGCACGATGGAAAAAAGCCGTAGTTTTTTAAGGAGGGGGTGGGGGTTGGCGGAAAAATGTGTGTAGCCTCTGAGAGGCAAAATCCTAAATCCGCCCTTGATAACTAGTTTTCACTGGAATGTATTGACCTAAAGAACTACACCCCACGCAGATGCGCCACAGCACAAACAACGCTGATACTATATGTTTCTGTCGGCCAACTTTTTTTGTAAAGCTTACTCAAGTTTGTACAGCAAGTGCCCTCATCGACGCTGTATGAGAAAATGACAGTTAGATGAGGGAAATACAAAGGTATCAGGTATGCGTGTAAAGAACCTGCAAAATTTCAGCAAATTCATTAAGCCGGTGAATTTAACTGGTCGGCAAATTTAACATTAACGCTAAATTAGCCGGTAAATTAATGCAAAGTGCAGCTTAACCCTGCATTAAATCGCGAATGCCGACTTTGCGTTTACTAATTTGCTGTTTTTTTAACTTCAGCTGCGTCTGTTATCACCACTTTACAGCGTGACGGAAATTATCATGTACGAATTTTTGTCGAGATCAGTTCAAGCTGATTGTAGACCAGGAGTCTACAATTAACATTTGGGCTCATCCTTTCAGTATTCCAGCAGCTTTAATAGGACTTCACATTAAGTGGGAAGTTTCGGTTCCAGTATAACCTCACCTTTTCGAGTCTCTAACTTTTTAAAACTCTTCTTTTTTTAAATTTGGTTTGGGCACAAACCAAACAAAATAAATCTACCGCTTAGGTTTCGCTTCATATGGTTTCCGTTACAATGTGTCTTGACAGAATAACCAAGTATGAATTCCTGACACCCGGAACTTGAACTACCAATAACTAAAGGTTTACAGATGGTGATGCCAAGTGTAAGTTGAAAACTCGAGCCTCTCAACGAACAACTGCAATCTGTAATTGGCTGAACAGATCGACGCAGAAATCAGTGAAAAAAATGCTGCTTTTACTTGCATTAGAATAACAACTTGGCATATTTACAGCAAAGAGTTTTCCGCCCAACTGTTCAGGTCCCAGTCTACGACTAACGTTCGTTTGATACGCATTCACAGGTAGGACTGTGCCTTTGGCGCCAAAACTTAAGCCAGTTTATCTGCTCTTTCCCGCCAAAAGCTTCACGCATTTACTTTACTTAGTCTATGACATGTAAAGCTAATCACCCCCGGGCGGCGTTTTCATTACATCACTCACAGCAAATCAGAATTTAGAAAACGCAACATTTAAAAGCTGATCTAGTTGAGATCATGTTGTTTTGCAATAAAATAATATTTTTCGTATTTATTTATTCATATAGTTTCAACAACTTATGATCGTTGAAGACCTCCAATGATGTTGAAAATTCTAGGATCAAATATTGATTTTACCTTATCTGCAGTGGCTGATGGTACGTGGCACCATCCTGCAGGGTACACTACTCTAAGTTTTTTTTGTTTTTTTTACATTCAGCTCTTGTGCACAAGGCCAGCTTGCTTCTGTGATGTTTTTTTTTTTCCGTTTAGCACTTTTATGGTATAAATGTGGTGAGATGCGTTTCCACAATATAAATTACGTTTCCCAGGCTATGGTAAGAATTTTCACAATATACCTTGTTCTGCTTGATTATAAATATTTCGTGATATAGTAGGATCCTGGTGATTTAAGATTATTTATGTTTGAAGAATTGTCATTAAATATAAACATATGCCCATCAGAGCATGTGGGACTGCAGTGAAGACCAGCGTGGGGCTATCTAGGCAGGCAAAAATATATCACATGTCAACAAGTGGCTGGAAATCGCCCCCGGGTCTTCCAATTAGGCTACATGTCGACTGCTTTGTCCACTAAGCTCCCGCGACAATGAGATCGCTGCAAACTGGCCTCATAAGTTTCAAAGTCAGTCACAAGTACTGATGCCACTCTGATTTCAGACACCGCCGAGGAAAGTTCTTCTATTTTACTCTGATTCCAGACAGCACAGAGGAAAGTTCTTC
>JAHWFP010240903.1:0-11322 GCA_023313725.1 Lithobius niger
AGGATCTTTAAGTTTTTGGACACTCTCTCGAGGGGGGGTCATACATTGTTCTGGTCCCGTCAAAGGGGGGGGGGTCAAAAACACAGTGACCAACTAACTAGAAGAAAAAGTCATTTTTGGACCTCAAAAAAAGGCACTTTCAGCAGTCAAAGTTTCTAAAAACGCCTCAGCTTGATGCGAGTGATTACAAGGTTTAGAAGCTCTAATTAGTGCCATTACTTATCAAGACACACGCTAGTGTGTTGCCCACCAAGATAAAACGATAACATCCAGATAAAATATATATGTGAGCATGGCGACCACTAGACACGTTGTGTCTTTACAGCAAAGGCAGTTTGGCTGTTTTCAGCCATCTGAGGATAAATAACTATGCGACAGAAAAGGCTGAAACTTGATTGATCCGGAGACTTTGGTCGCCTGACAACATAAAAGTCACTGTTAGTGACACAGCGTAACGTTTTCTTGTTGAAAAAACGACGTGAATAACGTTGATGTTTGCCTAATTACTTACTACTACTGGCTAGTAGTAACGTTTTTTTTTTTGTATCACGAAAATAAATTCTTCCATGCGGTGAATAAAACTGTTTTTTAGCTCACTTTACAGGTATTGTTCTGGAGATGTGCTCTTTTCATATGGACCTTTCTAATTGGTCAAGTGGTTCACGGGTGACGGACCTCTAAACCACCAAATTGATTGTGTTACATTGTTTTAAACATTGGTATTATGCAACAATGCGAAACTGAACATTAAATAAATCTGTGCGTTTGCAGTACTAATAAGAATCATATGAAAAAGGTGACTGCCGTCCTCAAAATTTAACGAAAGCAAACAAACAAAAAATTAGAAATGGACCAAAAAACTAGATTGGTGTGTCCATCTCATAATTACTAATAAACAAATGTATTTCAGCAATTTGAACCAAAAATATCTGATATCTACCCTAAAACAAAACTTGTTAAGGATTCCCGCCAAGCTTTACGGCTGTGTGAAGTCGTGATATCAAATGCCAAGGTAATCCCACCGACTAAGACTTCAAACGTTAAATGAAATAATTGAAAATTGTGCAGTAAGCAATTTACATATTTTTCATTTAACCTTCGAACTATTACTCGGTGGGATTAGCTTGGCGAAAGAGCTTGGCGTAATTGGCGAAAAAGCTTGTAGTAATTGGTGGGGGGATGGTGATGTGTGACGTCACTCTCATAAATGTTAGAGGAGGCAGAGGCGGGGGCTTGGGGGGGGGGGAGTCAGTCATAACTCAACCCTCGAAAAGAAAAGGAATCTACGTAATTTACAAAGTTATTAAAAGTTACTAAATTCGACGGACTGTACGCTAGTAAGTAAATAAAAATCAATCATTCAAGGAATTTAGATTGAGCTCATGGTGTCCTAGGCCAGTATGCTCTGTGGTGATTAAATAGAAAATAAATAAAAGGAAAGGGGCAAGCAGCCGACAATGACAGCGGTTGTACCCTGTAATAGTCAAACAAATAAACAGTCCAGTTGTGCCCCGGATGAAAAAAACTACAATGCATGCAAGAGACAGGTTTAATTTTCGGAAAATGGTTGCTAAAGCATGTTTTTCTTGGTCACAATAAAACACTAAACACTATAGAATACAAGGCCGTAACAGGTCTGAGGCTAGTGGGCCGCCATGTTGGATGGATCACTTTCGCTGGTGCAATAATCAGGTTCATTCTTGGCACGGAAGCAAAGAAAAAGAGCGAGCGGCCGACAATGTGGGGTGGCGTCATAGTAGCAAAACGACATAACAACAAAACATGTTCCCGACATAACTGCAAAACGACATAACAGCAGCAAAACGTCACAAGAGCAAAGTGTAAAAATCCACGTTAGCGTCATAACAGCAAAACGACAGTACAGCAAACGCCAGTACAGCAAAACATCAGTACAGCAAATCGTGATTATGCTCAATAGTAGATCAGTTCCACCCAAAACCAAAACTGGTAAAAGAGAAGCCACCAAGTTCCAAAATGGGTCGGCCTTTTAAAGTAGTGATATCGTTCAACCAGGGAAAGGCTGCCAAGGTTAAGCCTATTAGTCAACATAATCGCACCGAATAGTACTTTGTACGTTATAAATGAATTAAAACTTGAAGATTGCTACCGCTAGTAGCAATCTTCCAGTTTTCATTTAACTTTCGAACTATTAGTAGGTGCGATTAACTTGTCTAACAGGATTAACCTTGGCAGCCTTTTCCTGGTTGAACGATATCACTACTTTCAAAGGCCGACCCTTTTTGGAACTTGGTGGCTTCTCTTTTACCAGTATTTGTTTTGGGTGGACATCACAGCTTTCATAGGCGTGTGGATACAAAGAATCCCATGGTCTAGTCGTTACCTCCACCTTTTTTGTCTGGAGGTATTTTATATCTATAAATTTTCTCATTCATAATTTTCGCATTTGTCATTGACACGGTTTGGTTTATTGTATGCTCATGTTTCACATACTTTTACGCAACATGCCCCACATCCAAGACGCATGATTATGCTCAATGTAGTACAGTAGATTAGATAACCCTTTAGACAGAAGATAAGGTAGTGGTTTTTAAGAAAACGAGGTGTTAAACTTCAAATTTTTCTGAGGTTTAAAATTGTTAATGTTGTTCCAAGTGACAATAATTGTGACCACCCTCCACCGCCGGTTCCCTCTCTCAGTCCATGCCCCGTTATGAAAGTGTAAAGGGGGCTTCTAACAATGAGGTGTGGGCCTAGACCATGATCCCATCTATCTACTTATTTGCCTTAAAGTAGGGGTCAAAGGGTCAAAGGGTTTTAGCGAGCGTTAACCGCACCCGGTCATCTGCCCGACGCAGCCCTAAGGCCCTAGGGGAATAAGACGTTAACAATATATGTAGAAGCTAAACAATACTTAGTTCTGTTACGAGAATAAGATGAAGACGCGTGGCTAGCAATGTAGCAGCCTAACTATGATGAAGAAGGCGACAAAAGATGATGACAGTGGACTTCACACAATGCCTCGAATTAAGACATCAATTATATGCTGGCTATTAGAGCTGAATTGAGTACTTCAAAGTAGGTTAAATCACTGCCTTCGCGATTGTTGTTGCGGGTTTATCGCGTTTGTATCAAGACAGAGAAACAAGCACTGAGAAGTGCGATTTACTTTCTTAAGAAGACCAAAGCGGGACTCTCGGGGAGATGGGGTTGGACAGATCATTCATTGCGGGAAGTGCAGGGGGGAAGGGGGAAACGGGGATGGGAGAACAGGGTGGGAGGGAAGAGGATTCGGGGAACGGGAGGGGGGCGACGGTCGGTGGTCTTTTTATGTCACGCTTCCTAGTATAGTATTTCGCTGGCACATGCGCAGATGATCTACGTGGGTATCAAGACGGAGAAACAGGCAATCAGCCACAAAATACCGCCGGTGCCCGGGTAGGAGGGGGGGGGGGGAGGCGCAAACCACACAATGGGGGAGTGCGGGGGGGGGATTACAGGGGGTGCGGGGGCTGTGAGGGTACAGCTAGTTCTGTATTAATTTCCGATTTGTCACATCGGAGATAACGGAGTTGAGAGCTGGAATCGTGATTTTCATTTTTGGCTTTTTTTTCTTGTTCTTGTTCAATATGTGTTTCAATATGTAGTTGTTGTGAGTGGGTGTTGCGGTATTCCTGTGACACTCGGTTTGTAAATTAGGGTGGGTGGCCAAGGGCTGAGGACCCAATTAATTATAATTGAATTGAATTGTTCTTGTTGTTGGCACGACACGTTTCTGCTACGCTCTCTACACAATCAAACTATTTGCCCTATAAAGCTGGTTCTTCGCTCATTTTACAGGTATTGCTCCGTAGATGTGCCCTTTCCATAAGGCCTTTTCTAATTGGTCAAGTGATACAGGGGTTAGGAATCTCTAAATGACCAGATTGACTGTTGTACATTGTTTTAAGCATTGTTATTATTCAACAATGCCAACCAGCAAACGCCAGCTGCAAGACGTAGACTGAAGATTAAAGGGTTTGTTTCCATATTGGTTTGTGCAAACCGTAATTGATAAAGATACAAAACATTAAAACAAGCTAATCTAACCAGCATGGTACGCCAAAGTAGCCCGAACTCGTTTGATGCTTAAGGTAAGGTTTAACTGATTTGAAGTCAAAACAGCAAAAGAACACAAATAAACTTTCCTGTAAGGTTTCAGATACTGCAGCGTTGCTTTACTGTCACTTTTACTCCATGTGAAACCTTACTGCTGTACGTACCTACTGCATTACACACGTAAATAAAATTAAAGCCAGAACCCAAATTTCAAAACTTTTCATGCCAAACAAAACGAAGAATAATGTAAGGCTATATACACACTCAGGGACGTGCACAGGCCCCCGAGAGGGCAGGGGTAAGCTTACTTTTTTCTGGGGACTTTTTTTTTTTGGTGTTTTAACCTCCTCTTTTTACCCCCTTTTTGACCATTTCTGCACCTCTTTGCACCACTTTCGTAGCAGTTAATGTCTTTTTTTGCATTTTTTGGGGCTCTTTCACACCACCGCTCACATAAAAAGGGCACTTTTTTCAGAAAAAAAGGGGCACTTTGCCATGAGGGCAGGGGCTCGAGGCGCCCCCCCCCCCCCCCCCCCTGTGTGCACGTCCCTGTACACACTTGACTACTTTCTTGGCTAAATTTTTTCAGTGTTCTTCAGTCACGTCATTTTCTTTCCGTTCATCAGTCTACTAATGATACATATGTAGTTTTTTATGATTTTTAAGCACTTTTCAGGCATGGAATTTCATATTAATTTCAAGGACATTTCCAAATTTTCAAGGACTCGCACGAACCCCGGATGAATTACCTGCTGAGCATACTAAGACGATTAGTTTTTAAACAGTTTTCAACGATGTCGTTTAGCCAAGCGGAATGCATTAATAGCTGATCTATCGTGTGCAAAAGTAAAAATGGTAAAAAAGAAATTACCATTTCTGTTCCTTTGCTATTTTGACTTCAGATCAATTAAAACCTTCCCTTAAGCATCAAACGAGTTCGTTTTTGTTTTCTAATCCAAATACGGCTCTGCTCAAAACACACAACTTTCGAGATAAAGAAACACACAACTTACGAGTCCCAAGGTCAAGTGGCTTCCGTCAGTTATGACTCGTTTATCTAGATACAGTGATGTTAACTACCTTAGGGAACGCGTGAATGGGTTGACAGTTACGTAATAAGATTAGGCTATATTTTCTAGAAATAAATCTGATTAAACCAATTATAGTGAGAATCGATTAGTTTTCCCTTGCGAATACAGCGCTCGATATGGCTACTAATTGTCTAACACGTGTGAATAATTACCCCTCCTAAGAATATAATCCAAACATTCAAATGATTTCTTGGCCGCGGTTCCATGACGCGTATGCAACCGTAAAAACAGTGGTCGCTTGCATTTCTAGTTTTTTGGCGCCACCCCCCCCCCCCCACCCCCATACATGTTTTGATCAACTGCGTTGGATGGCATGGCGGCGCACACCTCTCAATTAAAGACGAGCCCACTACGATTCTTCAATCGGTTTCATTTTTAACTGTAAGTTTAATTAGAACACTAGTGAACAGAATCAACATTAAAAATATTCAGCATCGTTTGGCAGTTTTATGATACGGGAGGCCTCCAAACCGTTTAGTCTCGGCGTTTTGCACATTTCATTTATCTAACTGCAACGTTGCCATATCTCACGACTGATGAGGATGAAATATCTAGATAGCACAGTCATTGCCGAAAAGTAGTTTTATGAATTTGATTCCCCCTCCCCTCCCTTGACAACAAAAAAACAAATGTCATACAGTAGAAGTTGTTTTAAATATTTCTCCTTCCCCCACCCTCCCGTAAAAAGTACTACCCAGTAAAGTCATGAAAGATTGTCCAAACAAGTAGCCCAAGCTTACGTTGAAATCTGCATGCCAGCATTAGACTATATAACTTTGTTATCCAGTTCGTACGTATGAGATCAGTTCCTACGTACTGTAGAATAAAATTGATAAAGTTGCCAGTCATTGGTCGGTTGGTAGTGACGTCAGCCGCTGACGAAGGCTGCATAGTTTCCAGTCATTGGTCGTGGATGGATGACGTCAGTCGGCCGAATTAAAAAAAACGAACGCCATTCGTTTGCAATAAACAAAAATCTTTGATTATTTCTAGTGTACGATTTCCGCGGAATCGATTCATTTTCGAACTTAGACCTAGAAATGTGCCACAGAATCTGTGTGCAAAATTTGACAGACATCTGATAATTCGTTAAAACGCTACAGCGCGAACACACAGACAGACAGACACCCAGACAGACAGAGAAACCGTTCGCATAAGATTCTAATCGACTCTGATAAAGACGCCAGAGGCAACAAAAGGTCACGTCCAATTAAATGTTAGATGACGGTGTTCTGCAAAAAAAGGTGCTAGGGAAGTAGCAGTGCATGGGAAGGAGATACTAGCAGACCCAGGGATGGGCACAATTCCATTTTCGATGTATTTGAGTCAATTATCTAGACATTGAGTGAGCGGCATGTCAAATCAAATCCAATTCTACTTACATACCGTTTATAAGCAATTCAATTCCAGATCAATTCCAATTCAATTTTATGAGTCGGAGTCACTCCAACCAAGTCACTGCAATAGTTCAATGAAATTCAAATCATTGCCATATTTCGTATATATTTACAACTTCAAATCGTTTCCAATCAATTAATTTTCGTTTCTCATTCTGATAATCAGTTCCAATTCAGTGACTTGCTGTTGATCCAGTCTTGGTTCCAGTCAATTCCCGGTTGATTCAGGTAGTATTTTGACCAATTCCATTCAATTCCACCCAATCCGCCTAAATCCACCATAATTTCAGGTAAATTCTGACAAAAAAAGTTTAAGGTATTGCCGAAAATTTAGACGATTTTGGTGAATTTTGGGGCTGAAATTGGATAAACTGATTTGGATTTTGTGGAATTGGCCTTACTTTCAGGTTGAATCAAATCAGGTCAAAACAAGGAATTTTAAATCAAATAAAATCAAATAAAATCTAGGCAATGACAATCCAATGGATGACTTGGCAAGTCAAGTCAACATGAGTGTAACATGGGGTGAATTGCTGGTCATCAAGTCAATTCCTACTGAACCAGTTTATAATTTCGGCAAATACCCAAGTCAAGTCCAAATCAAGTAAAGCGGAATTGAATCTATATATTTATTTCGCTTAGGAGCAGACTTAGTTCAGGAGCAGAGCTAAGAGGATTGTTAGGGATGAGGATTAAACAAAGCTTCAATAATCAGCAAGAGGGCGAGCGGGCTCATTCTTGCCACGGTAGCAAAGAAAAAGGGCGAGCGGCCGACGATGAGAACGGGTATGCGCTCTAACAATTTAAAACAAACACAATGCTTCAATAATGCTGACTATTAGAGCCGACTTGAAAAAGTACGTTGCCCTCCACTAAAAAAGTTATTGACTTCCTTAGGAAAACTAAACAGCAGGGATTCCAAGGGAGGGGGGAGCAGGGGTGGGAGCAACCAATCAATCCACTCAACGGCAGAATACACGGGAGAGGAGGGCAGGGAACGCGAAAGGGGGCAGCAGGTGGGTAGCTAACGACAATGGGCAATGTGTGGGGGGAGGGGGGAGATGGAGCCAAGAAGGGGGAGGGTTCGGAATTCTTTTCAATGCATGCTTTCCAGTAAAGTAGTTTGCTCACGCATGCGGGAAACACCAGGGGTTCCAAGGGAGAGGGAGCAGGGATGGGGGAGGGGGGATTCACACCACACAATGCAGGGAACGTGGGGGAAGGGGGCAGGGGATCAAGGGGGACCGGAAAGGCAACAGGGGGGAAATCTGACCACACACAGGGGGATGTGGGGGCAGGGGAGTTTTTTTTGGGGAGGGGGGGAGGAGCATCGGCGGCCCTTTTTAATTCATCCTGACAAGTTAACTATTTCGTTCACGCATGCGGGAACCAGCTAGATGTTAATAATTCCGCCAAGTCGACGAAAGTGGAATTAGGTAAATTAATTCCAAGTCCTGAATTGAGTTGTGCCCATCACTGAGCAGACCCAATGGAAAAGCGTTTAATCCGTCCTTCCGTCACTAAAAAAGACCTCTCCTTTCTAGTATTGCTTCTCCCGGAGGGTTGAATTATACTGCATCAGTGCCGGGCCAAGGTCAGCGAATCTGGGGGGGGGGGGGGGGCAAAGCGTAATTTGATGCCCTTGACGCCCCCTGTCAGGTTTGCGCCCCCCTCTCCCAATATAGATTTGAGAGTACACCCAGAGTATCACTCTTCATATTTTCCGGCAGTGAGTTTCCGGTAGTTCTGATTATCATGGTTTTAGGATTGTCATGGTTTCCGTTGAAAGTTCAGCGCCTCCCACCTCCCCCATGGTTCTGGTTGCACTGCCGCGGCAGGTGTGCTAACGATTACAAAATGAAAATAGATTTTATAATACTTCATGGCGGTTAGCTTATTTGTTTTTATATTGGGAGGTATTTTTTTTTCTTGCGAGTCCAAATTTTCGTACGGGTTATATTTTATACAACGGCGAATTGTCGTATAATAATAATAATAATATTATAATATAATAATAATATAATAATTTTTTTATCGAATTGTCGGGGATCGAATTGTCATGAATCCATCTGAATGGCTTCACAGCATGGACCCAGAAATCGTCGCATTTTCGGCTGAGTGCTCCCCCTTCCCCTCCCCCCTCCAACTCTACCCTACCCAAAAAACGCAGATAAACTGTAATCACATTGTACGTACGTCTCATGAACGTAAACTACAACCAAGTTTGTATTCAAATGAACTAAAGTTTGTTTTTGTTTTTCTTTTGTCAGTTACTGGCAATTGTAATTCACGACAAACCTTTTTAGTTAGGTCTGGTAATGATGAATGAATCAATAAATTCGATATTTGTACCGATGGTACAAGTTTGCCAAAACAGTCAAATTCGAAAAAATGTTCCAATTTGATGAGCGCGCTGTAATTTTTTAAGAATAACCATTGATGCCGTAATTGAAGCAGGGGTGGTAATGAGAACCAACAGGTCAAATCATTAAATTTCCGAAAAACGACGCCCTAACTGCACAAACCATTATAAGAGAAAGACAGGGAAAAATTAATTAAAACATTAAGATGACATTTATGGAGTCGGACTGGCCAGTAAAGGGCGCCTGTGCCATTTGAAGGAACGATGCGGGTACTGTGTTTTTCTAGAAATGTGCTTGTACACCTGATTAAGTGAAACCTCAGCTACGAGGGCCTGGGGGAGCGCTGTATTATATGTTCACCAAGCAAGGTTTTGGGACAAACCCATACTTCTTTCATGCATGATTCCACTGTGATTTCATGCTTTGGATTGCATTCTTTAAAACACCTCCGGCATGCCAAAGAATTTTTTGGTCGACTTTCACAGTTTTAACAGAAATTTTTTCCTTGTGCGGTGTGGAGTAAGGGGGGGGGGGGGGGGGGGATACACAGAGGGGGAGAAAACTGCCAACAGAAGCGGAGAGAAAGAGAGAGAGAGAGGTTAAGTACCTGAAAGGACTGATAAACAGTAGGAAAGCAAACAGGGCAATGAAATTTCTTATGATTGAGGGTAGGGGAGGTAAGAAGTATCCGAGAGGGGCAAAAAAATGTGACAGCCAGAGGGCGCTTGCGCCATGGCGCAGTGGTACTATTGCCAGTCCGAGCCTGATTATTTGGTAACAGTATACATGTTTTAAGGTCATAAAAACCCTGAGTGAAAAAAGGAAGGCAATCTTAGGGCGACGCACACAGTCCAGGAAAAATTCATAACTATTAAATACAAGGTACACGTACCTTCTTTTTTTTTTTACAAACTCTAGATGTTCTTGCATCATTTTGTCTTTTTCTGTACGTATTTTTTTCTTGTCTGTCCCCCTGCGCCCTCGAGTCCTTTTGCTCTCGCTTGTCAGTGGAAAATCTGCTAGTCAAATATTGCCCACCACCAACTTGCCCACGTTTTTACTAATCGCTTCCCTACTTACCGAGAGTTATCAGCTATGTCGCAGACATGCGTGGCAGGCAATACCAGACCTTGACAAGGTTACTGCTAGTTGATGAATTCCTACTGGTGACTCTTTTTTTTTTCATCAGCCTATCCTTTCTGATAATCGCTAACCAGTTAAAGAAAATTTTAAAAAGATAATTTTTTTCTAAATTTGAACACCCGAATTTGGCGCCCCCGTTAGCCATTTTTTTGGGGGGGGCAGCCGCCCCCCCCCCTGCCCCCCTTACGGCACGGTCCTGTGCTGCATAACTAGCTGAATACACGGTTTGCAACCCTGTTCAGGTATGGTAACTCGTGTGTACGTCCATGTTCGACCGAATTAAGTTTCTTCAAATTGTTGCTCACACTGGCTAACAAACGCAGATTTTCGTTCACTTCGCTCACTCAATCAGTGCACCCTGTGACACAAATCTCCTCTCCCCCCCCCCCCCCCACACCCACTGATAATGATCTCTTTCGAATGATCACTTATCCTTCCATGTTCGTGTTCATGCTGGCGGAAATATCAGTGCATCATGTGACTCAAATCACCCCACCCCCACCTCCCACAGCTAAGGATCCCCCATCTCTAATGAGAAAGTAGTGATATCTGAGCCAAAATGGCTGCCAATGAGTTTTCCGTCCCAACCCTGATCACTCATTCTTAACTGACACTTCGGCGATTGTCAGTTAAGCTTGAGTGATCACGGTTCAGACCACAAACTTGGTGGCAGCCATTTTGGCCCAGATATAACTACTTTCTATGGCGTAAACTTGATGGATCCCTTTGCCCTCATGGGGTTTTGTAATTTTATATTCTACCAGCCACATTCATGTCTTGCTGGCGGAAATAAATAAGGCTCATGGCGGCGAAGAGAAGCAACCTGTCCTGAAAAGCTTTCCCTCCTACCAGACACGTGGTGCCGTTGCTGGTGCCGGTGCCAATGCCTGCTGCCTGATCTCTTCTGTAATTATGCATACATACATATATATAAATATATATACACACACAGTGTTTCCTATGCTGGAAGTGGCAACCATATTGCAGTGAATGCCAATCAAATATGGATCAATAATAGGTCAATGGCACGAACACATGAGTCGAACAAACATACAACAAACATACATAGGAATAGATAGTTGAAAATGATTGCGTGATATGTGTTTGCTATGTTGGGAACGGCAGCCATTTTACAACATAGCGGCGATTTTGCAAATTCAAATGGCTAGTGGCGTTTCTCAAATATATGGCCCTTGACTAATAACCACCAGGGCCGTAACAAAGTAGTTTGGCGCCCGGGGGCAAAGCACA